>CM017583.2:18312159-18385080 GCA_007844105.2 Rhamnella rubrinervis | reverse complement strand
GGTATCCAGCTCTTCAAGCATTGTTGATACCCCAGTATTTAATCAAGCCGTTAAAGAGGCTTCAAAAGTGATAAATGACCATGTGGACTCAGTTGCACAGAATATGGAATAAGACTTTGCAGCTAAAAGAAAAGGAGAAATTGTTGCTTGAAAGGGTCAAATTGCTAACGGAAAGGATTATTTGATACAACAAAAGCGTGAGTTGATTCATCTGCTTGCCAGGAGACTATGCGATTTGGAGTCTGCGAATTTGAAAAATCACAGAGAAAGAAGAGAGTGAAGCAATTAGCTGTAGGTCTATCTTTGTGATTATTATGGGCATGAAGGAGGAACGCTCCTCTTCACTCAGAGTTTTTGTAAACAAGATATGCACTTAGGTATGTTTTCTTGGTTTACATCTCCATTTCATTTTTTTTCTAAACTGCATTTTTGTTATTATATATATTTTGCCACTGCCCCTTAATGAATTTAAACAAATACTCACGAGATACTTAGTATAGATTGCATTGAGAAACATAATTGTTGAGAAGAGACCGTGAGGTTAAAGAGTTTAAATTTGATAAGCTATAAGCTATTACCTGTTTATTGTTTCACCCTACATCTAAGATAATTTTACGTACTCACATAATTCTGTACTTCTCCGTTATTTGTATCTTACGCAAAATTTTGTGTTGCAAAGAGAATAACAATTGTAATACATTTTTTTGCAAAAAGGAATAACAATTAGGTAAAAATAAGGCTGATATATCTGGTACACATACATCCGAGACCTCAAGAATTGTAATGATGACACGAGTTGAACGAGAATCATAACATCATGGCTAGGCATGGGTAAATTGGAGAACGAGAATGCACTATTGAAAAGGAGAACGCACCCTGGAGAACCTCAAGATAAATATGTAATGAGAAAATGGAAGGAAGCTCCAATTAAAGCAGAAAGAAGAAATACTAGTCATTGCACAATAATATCTTAGTGATTTTTGACCAAATGAAGGACATTGTAAAAGTATTTTACCTATTGAATGTGTTGTCATTTCACTAAACAATTTGGAAGTTACTCTAAGTAATGTTACGGCTAAAATTCAAGACATAGCTAAAGACACATGGTCAAGAAAAGAGAGATGTTTGATCAAAATACTAGTTTTTCTTTATTAAAATGATAATGTTTGAGATTGGTCCTAGTAGGAGGGGGGTTTTCATGTATTACCAAGTAGTGTTGTTTTTCCTTTCTTTTAGAAAAATATTTAGGCTCACATTAGCATTACCATTTTTGAGTTGGTAATAATGCATAAGAGAGATGCTAAATATTGTTTTGAAAGAAAGGAAAAACAACACTACCTGGTGATGCATAAAACTCTCCTCTCTTAACAGGGCCAACATTAGATATTATCGTCTTAATAAAAGAAGAAACGCTGGGATTTTGATCAACCACTCTCCTTTTCTTATTCAAACATGTGTTTTAGCTATGTCTTGCATTTTAACTGTAACATTATTCAGTAGCTTTCAAATTGTCTGGTGAAATGACTACATATTCAATAGCTAAAATGCTTTTAGCAATGTCCTTCATTTCAGCCAAAAAATCACTGAGATATTGTTGTGCAATAACTAGTATTTCTTCTTACTTGTGCTCGACTCAGAGGACAAACACTTACATTTTTCTCATTACATATTTTATGCGAGGTTCATGGGAGGTCCTTTTCTTTTTTAGGAGTGCATTCTCCTTTTTTAATAGTGCATTCTCCTTCTCCAGTTTTACCAAACACCTAGCCATGATGTTATTATTCTCGTTTAACTCATTGATCATCATTTTCCACTCAATTTCTTCCCGTCTTTCATATGTATGTGTACCAGATGTATTGGCCTTAGCTTTCGACCCAATTGTTATTTCCTTTTCACAACACAAAATGTATTACAATTGTTATCTCCTTTTTGTGACATCAAATTTTACAGAAGATACAAATAATGTAGCATGTGATTTATGTGAGCTATGATAAAAACTACCTAGATGTAGGTCGAGAGACAATAACCAAGAGTGATAGCTTAGCAGTTTATCAAATTTAAGCTCGTCAACCTTTGGTTTCTTCTCAACATTTCTGTTTCCCAATCTACAATCTATACAGGTCCATCTTGTAGGTATTTGTTTAAATTCATTAAGGGTGCAGTGGCTGAAATATATATAGTAAAAATGCAGTTTAGAGAGAGAAAAAGGAAAGAAATTGAGATGTAGATCAGGAAAATATACATATGTGCATATCTTGTTTTACAAACAGTGCAAGTGAGGAAAGCGTTGCATCCTCTGGTCATTCCCACAATAATCACAATGATAGACCTACAAAGAAAACCAAAGTGTGAGTCATACCATTACTTTTAAAGCGGTTTCTTGTGGAGAAAGATCCTGTAGTCAGAGGGTTTTCTTGCACAGAGTGCAAAATGTTATAAACGAGCTCACTCCACTTTTTATATCAATTATATTTTTTTAGTTTAGAAAGTAAATGATTAAAAATAAGTTTTAACAGATTTTTTATATTATATTATATATATAAATTAAAGAATAGAGTTTGATTCTTAAAATATAAAGAGCTAAATCACTCTCTACTTTATAATAAATTTATTTTTAATTAATATTGCAAACATTTAATTCTTATTTGTATTGAATTTTACACGTTTCATATAATATTTATATTTTATTTAATTATAAACTAAAAAAATAAAATAAATAAATTATTTATTAAAAATAACAAAATAAAAAATACAATAGGAAGTGTATTAGATTTGTTTAACAAATTTATCTTTTTACTTTTTAAAATACTTTTTTTTTTTTTGAAAAATTATTCTCTGTTACAGAGATTATTGGTAAAGATGCTCTTACATTGTTATATAGTGTGATTGATATTTTTGCCCTTATTTTTTTGTCTAATCTTTTAAGACATTTTTGTTATTTACGTATAGGAGGCCCAAATGCCCAAACGCAAACTTTTTTCTATTTATTTCTTTTTCGAAATTCATTTTATTTTTACTTTTTCATCTTCTTGTAAACTCGCATGCCTCACTCACTACTGGAATTCCAATAGCCTGCTAGTATTTTTTTATTTTATTTTATTTTTTACAATAATTTATTTTTTTATAAAAAATAAATTAAGAAAACATAAAAAAGCAAAAAAAAATAAAAAAATTGAACCCTCTATTTTCAAAATTCATTAAAACTTATTAATGTTGTTTGTGTATATATATATAAAATAGATATAATATACAATATACTTTTTCTTTGTGAATAAAAAAGTCTCAATTTGAAAATCATCAACAGAAATCTATTACCTATTTGCTATTGTATCTGCCTGCCCTGTAAGCAGGTGTGAAAGTTTTACTTGCTTACTTTACACCTCCAATTTACTAAATTTAAAAGAAAAAAAAAAGGTTAAACCCTCTATTACAAAATTCATTAAATTTATTATGTTGTTTTGTATATATATATATATATATATATATATATATTAGCCACATTATTTCCATTATTCTATTTCATAAGAAGAATAGTGCAATCACATTTCCAAGCGATAATGTAGTACAGTAGTAAAATTGATAAAGCACAATATAATAAGGGGAAAGTTAGGAGCAGGGGTACGCACAATAATATTGGGTTGGCTATTGGATTGGACTTGTAATTCAAAATAATTTTAACCTGCGTAAAATTTATGTCAGTATACTTAAAATGTCCGTGCATCTATTTATTTTGATAAAATATCATTTTAATTAAACACATAATGTTTCAAAAAATTACAAAACAATATTCCATAATGTGTCAAATAAACACTAAAATAACGTACAACCAAAATTTACATTCAACATAACGTTTAACAATATATTTGACATTTACAAACTATTCAAAGGAATGTCCCTACTATCCAATGTTAGCCTCTCCATTCACTAAACTACTTTTGCCCTTGCTGGAGATACTACTGACTGCTTTACTGCTGCTCTTCTTTGCCTTCCCTTTGCTGGTATGCGACACATCTTTACCTGGGCTGACTAATCTCCTTATGAACTTCTTTTGTGGGACCAGAATATTCTCACCTGAATTACTTTTAGAAGAGCCGGTAGATTTCTCGGGCTGTTTGTTGGTTTCATCAGATACATCTGCCTCTGCAACAGTTGGTATTTTCTTAGTTGAACCCTTATCAGGTGTTTGTTGTGAAGCTAAAGTATCTTTGGAGTCGCTTATATGTTGGTTTACGTTGGCATTCTCTGAATTGGTATCAGGATATAAAGCTCGACGACTAAGCCGAAGTTGCCCTTGTCATTAACCTGTACTACATCATCGTCAATATCAGAGAAAAGTACCAAAATCGAGTTAAAGAAAACTCCATTAAGACAAAAAACATAAGTAGAAAGAATGGTCAAGGTTATAAGAAAGGAAAATAGTCAACCAACCTTTGCAACACAAAATATTCAATGAAAATTAACTGATCATCAATAGCCATTTTCATAAGTGCTCCAGTTAAATTTTTTAAAAATTTAGTAACACAAATGGGGAACCCTGGCATGCTGGTATTTAAAGACTAGATAAATCATAAGAATAAATTGAGAAGCACCTTAGTATCCCCAATAACCATGTAAAGAGATGATTAAACAAACATAAGTAGAAAGCGAAAATCATGCTCAGAATCTAAAATGAGAAACTAGGTCATGCATAAAAACAGAAAGTGAGAGAGAGAAGAGAGACATGGAAATAAGCAGATCTAAAAGAGAAAATTGTAAACCTCTATGCTGCTGTAACAGAGATTATTTTTATGAGCAACCACAGAAAAGTGAGAGTTAAAAGTTCTTGCTAGGCCCAGTAGACAAGGATTATTAAGGGCAACAAGATAAAGAAAACAGTAAATGGCTGTTGAGAATAGGTTGATTCAAGAGCATTACCCATCTGTAATATAAATAAGGAGATGGCCCATTCTAGCTCTCAAGTGCAAAAATTTCCCCAAGAAATGCTAGCATCTTTTAATTGTTATGCAACTTATGCCTATTTTGAAAGTATGACAATAACATAATAAGAGGGGATTTCATCAACTGCGTAAGGGGCGCAGTTTATGCCACCATTATCAGCAGTGTCAGCAAAATTATTAAGGATGAAATGAAGGCAAATCATTTGCATTCTTGTTTGATTTATATTTTATTCTTGAACATGCAATTAATAATGCCTTTGTTCAAGGGTATTAAAGGGAAGAAAGCCTTAAAACATGGGAGGCACTAATATACGGGCCATTTTAAGGGTTCAAGGTTAAAAGTTTGAGATGTAGAACAAGTTGGACATGTTGAATTCTTGAGACCAGCCACTACATACAAAAGCAATAAACTAACTACTGCAAACCTTCCAAGAACTTTCTTGTGTAGGACAGACAAAATAAAACATACACAAAATAATTTCTTTGGTTATCTGGGATATTGGTTTTGGTGACAAGGAGGAAAAACACAGTAAAATTAAGGTGGTGATGCAAGGGCATAGATTTGAAAAAATACTTGTTAAAGCAACACCTTTCCTAAAGCTCAAGCTTGTGAGAGACAGGATGGAAATGGTTGATATACTATTAACATTCCCCATTCACGTGTGGAATCAACATGTATAGCATATTGCTTTTCGGGATGCATATTGAATCCCAGTACATGAACATGTGAGAAAGAAGGCCCAACACGTGAATTAGTAATGATTTTAGGAATCGAACATTCATACCTCGATAAGTTTAACATCGAAACGGTCTCCAACTTTAAATGCCTGTCATAAAATAACAACAAAAGACTCATATCCACTACAATACGTAGATAAGATAATAATATATATATATATATATATATATATATATATATATATATATATGTATCTGTGTGCTCGCGTGTGCATGCTTACATCTTCTGCCTTTGCCAGCCAATTTGAACTCAACTCGCTAATATGGCAAAGTCCCTGCAAAAGAATTGAGATGGCAATATCAAATTTTCAATCCCCATGCCATTCATAGGAAGAGCCTTAGAAAGCCATAAAGATTTACAGAAATTAGAGTGGGAAAGAAATGATATATTGGTTTTTAAAAGCAACAAATAATACCTCTCGTCCAGGTGCAATCTCAACAAAAACTCCATAAGGAACTATTGATTTGACCTCACAATCCCTAAAAGTGCAAAGCCACTAAGTCAAGAACTTACCAATTTAGTACATTGAAAAAACAAACAAGATGCAAAAGTTACACACAGGAATCCATTCTAAATCTCAGAAGAAACTGACTGTTAATTCGGATGTGAGACCCAGAGAATCTAAAATTTATCAAATCAATGATGCAGAGTACTTAGAAATTCAAAATAAATTTTCCCAAATAGGTCAATTTTTGAACTCTGTTCTGCCCAAACATGATGTAGCATTTTGAATTGACAAAAACAATTAATAAAAAGATCAGATGGATGCAAAAGAGTATTTTTCAAAAGATGGGAGATTTATTGGCTCTCATGGTATTTTTATTAGAAAATTACCATCAATGCCAAAAGCTTAAACTGATGGAAAGTGGACTGAAATATGTATATCAAACCAATACAATATATACTTGACACTTGCCCTCATGTATTGGCTTGCAGGTCAAATGACAGGGAAGAAAGGAAAGTTACTAGAATTCAAAGAAAAGATCATCTAAGTATCGATACCATGTTGTGCTTGCTATCAAATCCAAAAGCTAAGTAGAAAGCCAGTGAACCAATTATTTATGTCAAACTAAAACAGCATAGTCACTTTAATAATTATTTAATTTTGTCTCTATTCCATATTCAAAAGAGGCAACGTAGAACTTAAGAAACTTATAAGGGATTTTTGTTTGGGAAGGGACTGGGACATAAATAAGGACCACCTCGTAAATTGCAATACTGTTTCTCCACCTAGCAATAAAGGATTACTGAGAAAAATATTTCCTTGATTAGAAAATAGTTATGTAAATTCTTACGTGAGCAGTCCTCTCTGAACCTACATCAGTTTACCATATTTTTATATAAATTGAGGTTTTGAAAAGAGAAAATGATACAGTACCTGGATAGAGAGAAAAATAGACAAAAGGAGAAAAGAGAAAGAAGTATTTGCAATTCAGTAAAATAAATCTGTCTGAATAAGGCTAAAAAGAATCCTATTTAAATTAAACAAGTAGGGAACTCAATCAAACTATCACTTAAATAATATCCAAAGTCAACACAAAAAAATCCTAAACTACTCAAAACTCATAATTATGTAACATAAAATCCTATATGGCTTGCCTGCATCACAAAGAGAGCTACAACTCCAAGGAGGTGCATAACAACGTGATGGTTTAGGTAGTGAGAAAATTGAAAGGGCTAGTAGAATATTTGAAGAAAAAGAAGTTACTGTTGATATCCTTAGGAAGGGAAATGAGCAAATTGCTTCGCTGTAGGCTTGATTTCACTGGTCTTTTGAGGAAGTTCAAAAAAAGTTTGTAATTGCAAGAAATGTGAAAAGTACTATACTATGTAGGGCTCTTTTATTTTACTCTTTTGTTAAGCTTGTACTTTTGTGTCTATCCTGCTCTGCACCATGTGCTGGAAACCAGGTTTAACTTTCATTGCCTTGTATTATTTTATTCATTATCTAAAGATCAGTTAACTGGAATCCTTGGACAAACCATTCAACAAAAGAACACTGTTCATTGATCTAAAAAAGAAAAAAAAAGAAGAAGGAAAAGCTAACAAAAGCTAGATACCTGTAGATATCGCCAACAGTTGGAACCATTGTCAAATTACTAATAATAGTTTTGGCCTTTTCTAAACTCGACAAATCTTTTGCAGTAATTTTCACCTGAAAACCATAATCTGTTAGCATTTCCTTGGGAAAAATGCTATGTGCAAAATAATTTTGCCAATGCAGATAAGGTTTGCTATTCCAATCTTACTATCCCATCATCTTGTGTGTCAATAGCCTCTACTCCTGTCTCTTCTATGATACTCTTCACTTTCTTACCACCAGAACCAATAATTAGGTTTACTTTCTCAGGATTGACCTATATTAAAACACGGTAAAAAGTACATTGTATACTGAACATCATCAATTTTAATCGGCAGAGCAATAAAAGATTTTAAAGTTTTCACTAACCTTCATGACATGTATCAATGGGGCATAGTTAGAAAGTCTTCTTGAAGGAGGAGGTGAGGATTTTGACATTTCAGCTGAGTTTTCAAAACAAAAGAAAAAGGAGAATTAAGTTTCACTTTTCTAACTAATAGGAAAAAATGAAATGCAAGTGGAACAAAAATATATTATGAATACTAAATTCAACTAAACATGCCACTTATGTGAATGGTTCCACAAACTAGGATCATTTAGAGTAAACTCAAAGTTGAAAGTAAACATCATCCTTTACTTGTAAACCACATTTCAGATCAATAAAACAAGGACAATAATTAATTTGAATGAAGAGCATAAAATTTATAGTACCTAAGTATCTAAGAGTGGAATCTCATATCCATTTAAGAAATATCGTTTAACCAATGGATAAATGAGTATCAGCTTCAAATTCCAACTAACACAATATCTAGCTTGTGGCCAAGCTAGCATTAGATTTAAAACAAACAGCAAGCATTGGTGTTCCCAGGAGGTATAACACTAGCACTTGATAAGAGATATCTCCAACTTCATAAAAGACCAAACTGTGAAATCTCTCCGTAAAATTATACAGAAAAATGTCAACAAAAGATAGGGTGGCATAATTATATACCAGTTTCAAGAAAAAGAGCAGAGGAACTATTCTACATCCTTGTCTTAATCTTTTTCATTCATTATATGCAAAAGTGCAATGTTTATGTTGGCATCAATTACTAGGCTTGTTATGATCAATCCCAAAAGGTTAACTTATTAGGAAGTGAAGCCCAGTTATGTACATCAAGCTAACACACCCCTTCATATGTAGGCCCATCCATCCATCTAGAACCAAATACTCACAGTCCAATAGGCTTGACACATGTAGTTCGTAAAACCAGGAATCAGATTGATGAAACTGGGAAACATGACTACAGTTTTGTGTCATATTTTATAAGCTAGAGACTTTGGAAATGAAGTATAAGGCAGATAATGGTGATATTAGATGTTACACCAATTGAGGACTACAGATAAATTACATACATCACCATGATAAAATTGCACATGTGCCCGAAAAAGAGACAGGACAAGAAACTAAAAATGTACAACACAGTGATAAAAGCATTTGTGCCATTCAAATAGAATAATATAGAGGGAGACCATAGTTGACATTATTAGAAGTAATTATGAAGGACAATCTACATAAGACAAGTAGTACAAGATGTAGTTCGAGTTGTCTGAACAACTGACAATGTTTAAGATGACTCCAACTAGCTCAAATAAAGCCTGAATAAAGTTCCATGGACAAGACGCAAATTACACATTAGGAAAAAGGGATGGCATGCTTTGATTATTTTATTATTATTATGATTATTATTCCAAACCAAGTTCCAAAGGGTGAACTCAAACTAAGTACATTTTCAAAGCAATACTACAGAACCACCAATTCAAGTTTGTGCACAAGGAAATGGTTTACTCAAAGCTTCTTGAGAAGAACAAATTAATACCTAAAAATGGAGAACCACCAAAATATTAAAGCGAACAAATTTTCATGAAATTGCAAATGTATGTAAGTAGAATTTACCAAGAATACGCTTCGCCATCCTTCGCTTGTAAAAGTGCCTTTTTCATAATGGGTAAAGTAATTCCACCCACCTAACAAGGAGAAGAGAGGGTCATTGATTAATTTTGTAACTACTATTCCCAATACAGAAACAAGCAACAAGAACACAAAAAAATAGGATTTCAAAGTTAAACCATACTTGTTGCCCCTAACTTTAGAGTACCTAAACAATGTGACCTTCTAATTTAAAAGGTTTTGATAAGAGCCTACTAGTTTCTCCTTGGATCCGATCCTGGAGAAATAGTGAATAGAAAAAAATTTAATGCCACTGTAACATCCAACTGAAAGACAACAATTTTCTTTCCAAAGAATTTATATTAGAACAGTCACATGTACTTTTTCCACCAAAATGTTATAATTAGTATTATGGGTATTTTTATACTTAGCACCTCAGGGTTATTTATGTAATTTCGTCTCTAAAATATTAGTATATATACTGTCTTTTTTCTCAAAGATTCTCATAAAGGGTCATTGATTGGTTCTCTCTCTATTTATTCCAACATGGAATCAGTTAACACTTTAGGGTTATTTATGTAATTTTGTCTCCAACTACTATTATATACGAGTATGGTTCACTACTAGGTGAGAATTTTTTTTCTACAATCGTTTTCTCTCTGTATTTCAACATCCTTATCAGTTGCCCTTCATTTAAGTTAATTTATACTTGGCATCAACAGAAATAATTTTAACCAGAAGGATCCACTATTGAGAATTGCTATATCCAAGTACAGCCACCCTTTAGATTTTCTTCTGTCTTTCCATCTTTCTATACACAAAACAAGATGGAGAAAAGGGGCTGGCGGGAAGGAAGTTATAAAAGAGTAGTATGCTGAATTTAATGAAAACAAAGAAAGTTTCTAAACTGGAGAGAGCATATATCATTAAGAACAGTAAACTATGCAATGACTCACCTTTATGTCCATCTGAAATGCAGTAACACCATCTTCATTTCCAGCAACCTGCAATCACTGAATTACTCACTACAACATTTTACTTGTAACATGATACTTGTGTAACTTGTGTGCAAATACTTTGTAATTCATATTGACCAACAGCATTTTCAGATGTAAGAGATTAAACAAAAATCAACAAGGTAAACTACATAAATTAAAATAAATCTTAGCAAAGAAGACCTTAAAATCCATATCTCCAGAGGCATCTTCAGATCCAGTTATATCAGATAGAATAAGTGGAGTACCATCTCCCCAAATTCCTGAGTGTCCAGTACCATACCCATAGCTATTCCAGCTATAGAGCACTTAACTGGAACACCAGCATCTTCCAATGCTAAGCATCCCCACATACAGATGCCATACTGTTAAAATTGACCTTACAAAAGTAAATATTCATATTTATTGGAAATATCAGATAGTAAACCAATTTATATGCATTTATTTGAGGAAATAAAGTATACTGCTACAGAATATTCATCACAAAATTTGAACATTTTTAAATTTTTAAATTTCCAATAATAAAAATTAGCAGAACTTTTCCATGTTCAATGGATAAATTTGGAAAAGCAGAGGAAAAAAGGAAAAAGATCCACCTCAAGATCCATTGCTTTGGTGATGGTACTTTCAACTCGAATAGTGTAAGGAAAATCATCTTGAGGAAGGCAAAATTGGTTCAAGGGATCGCTCTGCAAGCATTCCATGACCAATTTCTCTTCTGCTAGGAGCACCAATACGTCCAACTTCCCCAACACATGAAGGAGGAAATGAGTACTGAAAAGTAAAATTTTCTAAATAATTAGCTAGGTATAAAATATTTCCAAAGTTAAGATTAAAAAGATGCATTAAGAATTAATAATATGACATTTAAATAGTAGATTTGTTTCAGTGCTAGCACTAACCCAGTGGAAAGATACATACAATAAAAAGTTAGAAGCTACACGTAAATAACCATTTCTGTGCAGAGCAAGTTGGTCAGGGATTAAAGCAAGCTGTTATCTTAAGACTATACTTGTATAAAAGGCTCATGAGCGAAAGAGGCATAGAGCTTCAATACAGTACCAGTAGTAGAGATATGAAACAGAGGAGAGAGAAATAAGACAGCCACAAGGTAGGACAAACAAGGTTTTATTGTATTAATAGCACCATTCATAAACTGAAATAAGAAAGAGAGTATCAAAAGAATAGGCAAGCTAAGACTCCTAAATTAAGTAGAAGGAAGCCATAATAATAAAAGGCTAAGAAAATCCTCAAAGCTAACAAACTAAAAATGAAACTCAAGCAAAAATCATGAGTGACCAGTTACTTTTAAATTGGATTATAATCTATTGACAGAATATAAAACCCAAATGAATGGACTATTTTTAAGTTGAAAAAATTTACTGCAAAGAAAAACAAACGAAGGTGGTAAGGTAAGCAATCTAGTCTGCAATTGCAATGACAATTTCTTTGGGACCAGTGCTAGTAATAAGCTAGCCATTTTGGCTCTTTTGTTCTGTGAATCTGAGTAATAGATTTTACCATTTTCTACTAAGAAACATCAATTATTACACATCTTACATACTTAACTCTTCTAATTACTCACATAAACAATAAATGAAAAAGGAAAAAAAAAATTCCACCCCATTCTAAAACCCTTTCACATTAGTCATCGACTCACCCCATGAAACTTCCTCTCAAATCAGATTTTAAACTCTTCCTTAGATATCACCATTCCATGCAAGGCCCTAAAACATCCAAAAGCTTTTACTAATATCAGAAAACTGATCCCATTCCAGATAGACAAAAGTTGATCTTTTCTCTCTTTTACATTTTATGAAATCTCCCAGTAACCAAAATGTGCGCTGCAAAAGATGTAAGGAAAATACATAAAACAAAAGGAATTTTTATAAGCATAAAACTTACTCATGTTGAAAAATATTGGATTGTTAAATGACAATAACCTCTATTGTAGAAATCCCATACTGTTACTGCCTCAAACAAAACGCATGAAAGAAAGATAGAATAAAAGGTGAAATCTTATTCTCATCCTGTGCAGAGAAGCCAGTACACTTTACCGAGACTAAGCTTTAATGAGATTTCACCTCCAAGGAAAAAGGACTCACATAACCAACTCCCCTTCATTATTGGAATTAAACCACTCTATATCCAGAAACAGGTTTTCTTCTTAATACTTCATTATCACTAACAAAAACAGATAACAACAATCAAGTATGATTCAAAAACTTTTGACTTTGAACTACCTCTGGAAACCAAAACAGCCATGAAAAATCAGCGGTATGGAATTCTATAGTCTACAAAGCTACCACAAATTTTGTTGAAGAGAAAATTGAGAATCAATATACCCAAAAGATGAGAGTGGAGAGGTAAGAGCATTTAGATGACTGGTAAAACTATGAAATACTACAAGCTTGCTTGGCTTTAAATTATAAAATTGTTTCTGGTTCTAATAACAATATTCTTAACAGGTCAAGAATGGTGTTCTTAAAACCAGAAAAGCAGGTTTTTAGATCATGGAAAAACAAGGGTTACTTGATTGTAAATGGCATGTTCACTGGACATATATATATATTTTTTACCTCTGAACAATTTGAGCTTTTCAGTTTTATATTAACTATGGTATCAGTAAGCTTTCTGTTATAGTGTTCTGAAGTCTCCTTGTCTCTGGTAACTTATCTGATAGTAAGTTGAAAGCTATCGGGCTGACCTACACATGACAGGGAGTCTGAGTCTGTATTCTGTTGGTTGCATATGTGCATTGTTCAGCCTACTACCTAACAGCTCAGGATTTTGAGATTTATAATAATTTAACATTATTTATGTTATGATTAAAGGGAAAAAACAAAATGATGAAGCATATAAGACCATTTGAAAGATCAACCTATTACACGTATTCATAGTTGTGAAAATGTATATGCATGGGAGTGCCTCCCCAAATAGCTGAAATAAAAGAAGGGGTTACCACATCAATAATGAAGATAGAAGAGATAAATGTCAGTGGAGACCTGGAGATAAAACCTCTTCAAATCATCCACACCCACAAGGTTGTCTATTCTCTGTGCCATTTGTTTATCACCAAGCGTAACAACAGCCAATGACTGTAATATAAAAGTCATTTAAACCATCAAAATCTGCACATAAAAATGGAAAGATGATATTTTTTCCAATTTCCTATAAATAATAGGGCACTACAAATTTATTTGCTGAATTAGTTTTAGATGGAAACTCAACTGATGCTGACAAATTAAAGCGTAGGACATGACACCATGAATACGGAAAGGAATTTGAATGACACCATGAATACGGAAAGGAATTTGAACGTACATATGTAAACTAAATTTTACAACATATACATATTTTACAACAAGCATAGGGGGCAATGTGATGGTTTCTAAAGTTTTAGCTTGGCAAAGTAAAAAACATGAAGCAAAGTGATATTGACCCATAATTTATTAAACCCAAGCCATTTAGCTAATAAAGCAACATTTTTCTTCTTCAAATTTCCAATCCCAAGTCCTCCCCTAGACTTACTTTTGACAACCAATTCCCAAGCAACTAAATTATCCGCTTTTACTCCCTCTCTCCCATAAGAACTTCCTCATCAGCTAGTCATTAAGGCATATTCATTTACAATAGGGATAGATAATTGTACTGCGCCAAACCTGTGTTTCCCCACGAGTGAAAAGAGCACTTCCATGTGCCCTTGGAAGTAGTCCACATCTTGAGTTAATTGCGTATCTCATCTGGGGTTCGTCCATCACTTCTTCTTTCACCCTGTAAGAAAAATGAAAAGAAAGACATCTAAGCAACAAAAATAACTAGCACTAGTCATTCATGGTTGACAAAAACCCTTTCCATGGGTCTAGAGAAGTTTATTCAATATATCTGACAGTAGTCCTTATTGTCAGAGTTGTGTAATCCAACTTGTAAAATGTATAGTTTTGTAAAATATATGCATCATGTATCATAATTTATTGTAAATCATAAGATACAATTTAATATTTTATAACATACAAATAGAAACATAGAAGCATATGTATGTAATCCCTATGCACATTTAGTTATTTACAAATCATAATAACAACTCATAGAATGTTTAAAATTTTAACTATTTAATTTAATCTCAATTTCCCATTAACATACTTTTATATCCACAAACCATAAACTGATTCCATACAAGAATTTTTTACATTTATATACATTAGCTAACCATAGCATGGCTAAGTGAAATTGGGAATAACAAATTAAATGACAGAATAGACGAGTTTTGTCACAGCAATTGAACAGTTTTATTTTATGAAACTCATATAGTTTGAATTCATTAAATAAAAGTTTTATGACCCTCAAATAGTTTGAATTCAGTAAATAAAAAGCAACCACTTATCTATATATTACTGAGGTGCAAACTTACACTAATGTTGCAAACATAGAATCACAGTGCATCTTTATGAAGAAAAGAAACCTTTTGTTGGGACACTTTTAATGAAAACCATCATCCATACCTCCACAATGCGTCTTCGCAAAAACTTGGATGTAACTTCCTTAAATACTATCTTCACATCAACTTCTGAAAATAGCTAAAAGATAAGAATAATATTACATTAGCACTTAAACAATCAAGATGCCATTCACCAATTTAGAATTTTGAAAAATAATAAGCTCAAATGAAAAGAGGCTGGATCAATCATAAGGACATATTTCTCAACAAAAAGAAATCATAGGACGTAAGCTTGAAAAAAATTATTATAATAAATAACCATAAAAGAAAAATACATCAGGCAATAACATTATCTTTAGCAAAAAATTTACTCAGTCTAAGGTTATACATAAACTGTTGGTTTGTACATAGCTAATCTCAAATTAATTCCATCCTAAGGTTGTCCGTAAGTTTCAACATAAATGCCTAAGACATATGGTCGCAGGAAATAAAACTCATTACAAAGTAAATGAAGTATAAAGAGGACCGACCTTATAATAGTTCACGACAGATAAAAATAAAAAACTGAAGAATGATGAGCACAAGACAGTAAACACAATGCTTCAGCAAAACTAGATACAAACTTATTTAACTTACCAACATTTCAAAAAATTAAGATGTTAGGAAAGAGAACCAACTAAGTACACCAAGCTAACAAAGTACATATGTTATAAAACCCAAACCATATAAGAAAAGGAATGGGAGGACAAACATTCTTTAATAGGGAAAAGTAAATAATTTAAGATATATTAAACTTTTCCAGTTACCAAGTTTCAGCTTGCTGCACCTCTAAACAATGAATAAAAATTAAAGTGATGCACCATGCTAAGTAAACTTCCCCCAAATTCCAAAGCCTCTTTCTTTTTCTTCATAGGTTTTCCAAATTTTTTTACCCAAAAAAAAGGTTTTCTTAATTTCTTTAAAAGCACACCTCCCACCCAAAACTTAAGCCGTTAGGAGACAGCACCAATTAGGTAGATGAAACCAACACAATACACCTCAAAAAATTCAAATCCTATATAACAAGTAAATGCAAACAATTCAGCTCGCTGCACCCCTTCAAAAGAGATGACAACCAATAGGGATAAAATGATGCATAATGCTTAGTAGAATTTCCCCAAAATTAAAAAATTCTTGAAAAATCATCAAGAATAACCAAAACTAAACTAAATTTCAACATTGTATCCCTCCAACTCAACAAAGTCAAAGAAATTAGAATATCCTTAAATTATTGCAAAGTGGAAGCCCATAAAGAAGCTTGAAACTTGATAAGACCATAAATTTCTCACATCTTGATCCCTCTCTTCAAAAATCCTACAATTTCTTTCTAATCATATCATCCAAAAGAAAAAACACCAACATAGCATAAACCCAAGTAGTTTCCCTCTTCTGTCACCCCAAAATCTTTCAATTTACTTATCATTAATGCTGAACAAGATTAAGGAAATTCATAAAAACCAAGCCCCCTCCAACCAAGCACATAATATAACGGCCACCTCAAACGGAAGGAATAAATGCTCAATATACTCATTGTTTTTTCTACATATCAAGAACCACAAAATGAAGATAAACAAGCTAAAGGTCTTCTTTACTGCAATATGCTACTATGCATTTAGCTTGCCATTCACAAGGAGCAAGACAAACGCTTGAAACTTTGTCGGTACACATGTTTCCAAATTGTACAAGAAGGCTCAAAAACCAAGAGAAAAAAATTCATCATCAGAAAATTGAAGTAGGACATCAAGAAAATTCTTTTGAGGGATATAATTTTCACACTTTCATGCATATTTGAATTTCACAATGAGCTAAAAGGTGAAGCTTCTCTACAATTCAAATCATGAAATAAATGGGAGAATTAGGTTCATTTATAAGCAATTAATAAATTAGGGGTGCAGTGCATTTTGTATAACAATTTGGACCCAACTATGTATATCCTTTTTAACACCAACACACACTTTACCAATTACAAAGTTAGCACTCATAAGACACATGAAAGAAAATATAGGAGAGTTGAGTTATACCAAGCAAGTCATTTTTCGTGAAGTAGGCTTTATGTGGACATCACCTTCATCCACTTCACCATCCACAACCACTTCCTCATCCTCATCTTCATCCTCGACTATATCAGGTATTGTTTCAATAACTCCCAAACATGCATCAGTGCTAATATATCCCTTTTCAGTAAGTATAGTTAAAACTCTTTCCTCCAGCAACGAGAGGGCTTTCCGTCTTGGTATTTTATTTTTAATCTGTAGGACTTGTCCCACCTCATCACCAGCGATTTCCTGCACATGGTAAAAAATGATATATCTGTCAGATTTTTCCACGTGCTGGTACACATCATCTGACAAAAAAGAGGACTAAAGAGTTCTTTAAAAAAAAAAGAAAAAAGGTAAAAAGTAAAAACAAGAAGAAAACGAAAAAACAGTTTAGAGAAATAAAGAAGAAATAGGACTAAAATATATTTTCATTCAGTATGATGGAACGCTGGCAAGACAAATGAACTGAATAAGAGGTCTTCCCTATCTGACATTACTGATCATGCCTTAACCATGTTAACCATATTGCATTGGTGCAGCTTAAGCAGTTTAGAAAATGCTAGAAGCAAACGTATTTTCACTCAAGAAAGATGAAGACATACTTCAACCAGCTTATATAGCTCAGGAGGAGGTAATTTGACAGCATCAAGCATTTTCGGTTTCCCACACTTCTTAACCAAAGCCTCTACCTCATTGCAAATTGCCCGTACTGCATCCTGATATTGAAGAATAAACAAAACTTTATTCATACAAGTAGATTTTTCCAATAAATGATTAAAGGAAAAAATGACAATTAAGCCTAACAAACTGAAAAAAGAATTCTCCAAACACATGGTATTCACTTCAAATTTTGTTTACACACACCCCAGCAGGAAAATACAACACAAACCACAAAAATGAGAACAATATAGTGACTTCAACAGTACTACTGAAAGGAATAAACCATATAGACAAGGGAAATACTAATATGAAAGTCACTGAAAATATGATAACAAACATTAATTAACTACTAAAATCATTTGATAGTAGACATTTACATTATAAGCAAAATTGCAAAAGAAACTTGATGAATTCCCTTACGTCCAGTAGCAGAAAACAATAATAATCAAACCAAAGCCCAATAACATCCCAAACCATTACCAAGCCCTAAATTACTCAAAACACAATACATTATTAGTCTTATTGAATAAAAATTCCTAATATAGTTTGTCCACATCACGACTTCATTGGGACCACATCAATTAAGGTTCTATTTTTCCAATATATTCTGGTCCTATTTGCTTTTCTCTGAGCTTCCATTTACTGAATTACTTAAAAGATATACATGACTTAGATCACGCAGACTAATAAGTAAAAATATTTCTAGCCTTTATTGTTTTCCTTATTCATATTAATTTTGGATGTCCTTGAGTTATCTCACATATACTACAAATGGTAAATGTTTTCCTATAAAAATTAATTTGGCCAAAGAAACACTCAAAACTTCATCTTTGTTTTCATCACAACATGTTCTCTAAAAATAATCATATGCATTTGAGTTTGTCTTAGATCTATCCATACTGCTCAATTTAGGTTAAGTGGCTTTTCTTTTTCTTTTTTTCTTTTTTTTTATGGATAAGAAACATACTTTTATTTATAGGAAATCAATACAAAGGACAAAATAGAGGACAAGTAATTCTCATGCAACAAAAATACAAAACATAATTAAAAAACTAATAACTATGTAAAACTTCAAAAGCCTATACAAATCTATCCGACAGTGGCTTCACCATTGTTTGTATGTTGTTCATTTATTTACACTTATGCTACAGTGCAACTTCTGTTTTAATTTGAAAATACAAACCTATCTACTTCTTAGTTTACCTAATGGGAAACACAATACTAGTGTTTCTTTCTTTCTTTCTTAGGGGAACACAACCTGGTTTACAGCCATCTTCACATGCTTATTTATATGCATACATGTAATAAGACAGATGTAAACATGTGCATTTGTGTGTTAGTCCATTTGCCTTCTTCACAAATGCAATCCAAATTTCCCACAGGCATTCCCAATGGTTTCAAACAAGAATTACACCACAAATGGAGCTAAAGACAATAAACATAATCCTTCTGTTTCTTTGTCCCAGATATATCAAAATATCCCACCCAACAGACCCATAGTCAAGGAGAAATTCTGCTTCCTATCTTACAGGGATGGGATCAAAAACAAACAAACCCTTCTATTCACCCAAGCTTTGAAAGAAGCCTCAAAATAATCAAGTATTTGGCAACACTGAAACCTTCAGCCTCCACAACTCAACATTCAAAAGCCTATTTCACAATCCAAGAAACATTCAGACCTCTCGCTTTCCTGCATCACATTCCAACCTCACTATCAAATGAACCCATCAGGAATGACTCCAACACCTATCATCTCCTTGAAAAGCTACCCTCTAACAAAATAAAACAAAGGTTGCTTGCTGGCGACTTTGCCTTGCATCCCACAAACAAAGAAATCCAGATAATGGCAACCTCAGCATACAACCTTATTAATGATATTCGCTTCTAAGAGATGCAGATTTGACATAAACAATTTGGAAAATATAATAATTTCAGCAATGATTCATTTATTTCTAAAAGAAAGCCTTTCATTTGCTGTTTTAAAGCAAAAGAGAAAGATTAAACAACACAAATCATATTATCAATTAGACTACATAATTAAATGAAGTTAACAACCTGCCCAACTTCCACTGCTTGCAGCAACTTTTCTTCCGAAAGAAAATTACAATAACCCTGCAACCATGATTGTCAATCAGATTGAAAAGTATTTTTGAGTCAAATTGCTAAATACACCTGCGGGGGTGGGGGTGGGGGTGGGGTGTTGGGGTGTGTTAAGTATTTTGGTTAACTGCAATTCTACATCAGTCTATGATACACCATTAAATTTATTCACTAACAATGGAGATTTAAATGCTAAATGAAACTGGGGAAGTATATCAGGTCAAACGAGAACATAACCTCTGACTTTTATGACCTACTGCAGCAAACTAAACACGTTACTGCAAGGTTGAGTGCAGAAGATGAAATATAAATCATTTGTACCTTCTAAAGCAATCAAATTCCAGGATGTGCCTATGAAACTTATAACATGGTAACAAGCAGTTGGTATATGTAACTTACAACATGGTAACGTGCAGTTGGTATATGTAACTTATAACATGGTAACAAGCAGTTGGTATAAACACAGTCCAAATAAATATTCTACAAATGTGATACAGTAGTGAAAAAAAATTTAATTGAGACAATAATTATTCTTAAAAACTGTACATTCATTGAGCCCATTAATTCCTTCTAGGAATCTACCTCTATCATCAATATTGCACTATCTGTTCCAGCTAGTAACAAGTCCAACGCGGAGTTTTCCATCTCCTTAGTTGTTGGATTCACAATAAACTTATCACCTACAAGACCAATTCGAACTCCCGCAATAGCTTTTGAGTTTGGCACTTCTGAAAGAGCACTGAAGAATTAAATAATCAGCCAAAGGAGAACAGGTGTCTCCAACATTATTGTGGAAATGTCCTGTATTTTATATAGAATTGAATGAAAATTGAATATCTAAGAAAAATACACTGCTATGCCAGCTGCTGTGACTGCCAAAGAATCAGGGGAGTGCAAACCATCATAACTCAGAACCTGCATTCATTAGAAGACAATGAAAATTTAAACAAAGATTACGGAAATCAAGAGAGATAATTATAATCCCATTATATCTCGAAAAAGATTCAACCATTCCATATGATATAAACTTTCAAGTACATAGGTAAAACTCTTAATTCTAGTATAGTTTAGAGTTCTTTTCAACTTGGCGTAGCGCAAAAAAAATTAGCTCGCAGCTTAGGTGAGGAACACACACAATCACACACGATAACACAAGAACACAATAGATCCTGTAGAAAATTCTGTTTTGATAATTGATAATAGCCTGTCTCAAAACTAATGGCTGCTGCCAATTTACACATAATAAACCCTAAACAAATCCTAACCTAACTAGGAAACTAACACCCAAAGGGTAAAACGGTAATTTAAAGTAGAGCTGCTGCTGTGTGCTACATCAAAACTTGAGGCTCTGAAAAAAGATTATTATGATAAATCAAATTGAAATTCAAAGGTATCTAAGAATTTAATATAAAATAGTTAACAAAAAATAAAAAACCAGGACTTGAAAAATCCTTGCCAATCTCAACAATGAGATGAGCCTCATCACTCTTAATTTGAATCAATTAAAAATTACAAATAGGTTTCAAGTTATATAATTATTACAGCACAACGTTTAGCCTTTACAGTATAAATGGTCTTCTTGAACATGTTTTCCCGTTGTCTGCTCTACATAAGAGTAGAAATATGGTTAATTAGACATTCAATCTAGGATTTACAGCTGGTTCACTGTAATCTTAGAGATTTGGATTGACTTTTACCCAATCGTCATTATGAAAATTACTTCCAATCTTCATTATGAAAATTACTTCCTTGATTAGAGGAGATTTATTCCTCTCAACTTAGTAAGGAATTACAGGCCATGGCAGCTGGCAGATTTGCCTCTGCTGTGTCCTATTTATTTCTCTGTATTTTGTCCATTTGAGAATAAGAAAAGAGAGCAACTTTCTCTTTGATTCTTCAATAAAAATTATGGCCATGTAAAAACTAAACAGTATTTATATTATTGAGATGTTGAAAGTTTTATAAATAGATAAAGAAAAATAAATTGGCAATACCACCAAATAGAATCTAAAAAATCAAAATACTCTAGAGAAATTGATAGACGCACCCAAGAAAGTATCTGAGTTTCATGATAGAAGCCCTTCATCATGGTTGGACGCAATGGCCTATCAATCAATCTACAGATGAGAACCTGCATGCAATAAAATCTAACATAAACCAACAACTTAAACACATCTAGATACAATTAGGAATACAAGACATATCAATCATGAAAAATGAGTAATCTTTGAATTCTTTAGAAGACAATGCCCAAAAAGAAGTGGGAAAAACTTAATTTGAACCAATGCATAATTCATATCATGAAACTTATCCTCGAAACCTTTCCAATTTATTCCATCCAAATTACCTAAAACATAGGCAAAACTGCACATAACCTTCACTTTCTTATCACCTCCAAAACCCAATACACAACCAACCAATTAAGAGTATCAGCATTTATGATAAATCCAACAAAACCCAATACCTCTCAAACTTCTAAACCAAAGAAAAGTAGAGACCTCACAATGTAAATATAAATAAGATCAGCAGTCTCACGATCTCTCTCACACATGATACAATATGAAGAAGACAAGCTAATATGTGCGCATCTTCTTTGCAGCAAATAAGAGGTATATTAATATTTTCATGAGCTAATAACCAAACCTGATGATAGACATATAAATTTTGAAAGCAAGCACTTGCCAGATTTCCAAGGCCACTAATAATTATGAATACCAAAATTAAGAAAATATGCTATAACAAACCAATCACATGATAGAAAAATCTACAAAATGACAATGATTTACCAGGACAGCTTCAATGCACCACATGAAATCAAAGGATTTCTTAAATTCAAAAACTAGTTCATACCTCGTGATCTTTCGTCTTCCCTTCTCGTTTAAAAAACCCTCCACTGGATCAACGACAGATATAAAGCATGAAAAAAGTTTCAACAAATGAGTAAAAATTTCAAATAACTAAAAGATGGATGAAAAAAAGTCCAAGAGATACCTAGTCCGACCTGCTGCTGAAAACCGCTCTTGATAATGTACAGAAAGAGGGAAAAAGTCTGAAGGTTCACTAGGAACATCAGCTAGACAAACAGATGTGTAGACTATCTGCATGGTAATGTAATTCTTTAATTTCTTTGCAATGAATAAAAATCCAAAGTCAACCAATAAACATTATTTATAATTTAAGATGACAACTAAAAGAACAAGGTAGATGACCTTATCAAAAAGGAAAAAAGTTTACAAAGGTATCCCTTCTAAAAAAATTTAATCAGAGATCTTTTACTACAAAATTTTCCCACTCCCCTCACTATTTGTTAAAAAAAAACAACAACATGAAAAGAAGAAAAAGAGAAGATGCTGCAGGATACATTGCAGAAAAGAAAAATTAGATAAAAGGATGGGAGAAAAAAGGGGGAGCAAATAGATGAAGGGGATAGAACTCAACAAATAATGAGAGAATTAGATGAAAATTACAGAAAGAAGAATAGGGAAAATCCTAGAGGAGAATAACTTTATTCAAAATAAAAAATAATCTCAACAAGTATTTCTTATAGGATTCTAGTGAGTCTTATTCATAATCATACAATAAGAACCCAACTACACTAGGAAACTAAATCAAACCCAAATAATAATTGTAATAATTATAAATAATATTCCCTTTCCTATTGTCCATTAATACTTTTCCTTTTGCGTTCTATATAAGAAGATTTTTGGAATTCAATTTTCATTAAAATAAATGCATAAACAAAAGTTTTACAATATTTATAGGTTTTCCTTGACCCACATGACTAAATTACTATCCACCCCTATATTTAAAACTCCCCCACTAGCTGTAACATATAGAATCAATGAAAAAAAAAATACCGAATGTAGGAAAAAGTAAAAATAAAAAGATACCTTGCAACAATTTCTACAAATATTACTAATTTGATATTCAGAAATAATAAATGAGGTCAAAACTTTCCCATGCATTGCAACTTCCCAAACGACATGCGTTTACAAGGAAATAGAAAGAGAAAAGAACAAACAAGAACACAATTCAATCCCAAAATAATAAAGCAGTATGAGATTTATTTTCTTGAACAACCTTCCTTTCATTTCAACCATAACCAAATAGGTAAAACAGCATAGGTCTACAATTTATTACCACTTAAAAAACCATAATTCTTTCAACCATTATAGAAGTGCACAATCTAGGACACACCAAACACATTCCAAACTCTCAAAATACTCAAAAACAGAGAAAATAAGCCATATCACATTGCAAATTAGTGATCAACAGTAAACTGGAATACATATACATTTCTAGAAAATTAAACGTAAAGCTTTTTCTATAAGAATGTCAAAACTTACAGTTTCTCCATCTGTTACAGTAACAGCAGCACTGGCTTGTCTTCCAATATGACCAGTCTCAACCAGAATCTGTAAAGGTCACAAATATATATCATATAACCATCCTAAGGGGCTTAATTTGGTATTTGTTTATCTACAAACACATACATGTACAACAGTTCTATAACATAGAGTAAGGTTGAATAAATCAACAACATATTACTAAGTGTCTGTTTTGCACAATCCTTTAACAACCAAGACATATTATGTTCGTGGAATTTTAGTCTCAAGATTCAAAACAACAATTTGAGGGTTTTTTGGTTTTCTAGAGAAGAAAAAAATCTTACAATAAGTCTAAGAATAGAACACTTGATAAAGGGTTGGCCTTCTCTTAGACAATCCTGAACAGAATATCCTCTCTCATTAAACTAGTATTAATATGAAGATTCAGAACAGAAATTCATCACTTTCCCACCGCCAATTCTTAAATTAAGGTCGCTAAACAGAAAGATTATTCCAATGAAAATCAATCCCCGCCCCCCTCATGTTTTCAAATGGAAATCAGACAATTGCACTCCAAATGTCACGCCAAAACTTCACCTCAATAAAACCTAACCAGCAAAATAGTATTTATTTAACTAACTTTCTTAAAAGGATTGTAGGAACGTCAGAAAGTGTTATAAAAATGAACCCAACCAACCAATTAACAAAAGTAGAGGAAAGTAAGCAGCCAAGCCTCATTATAACCCCAATAAGTTCTTATTCCAAAATGGCACTACTGCTCAGGTAGCCATATTGAAAGTGAACAAGAACCAACAATCTAGAGTAGTACACTAGTTAGATTCCTTTAAGAAAATGTTGCTTTATTTTCATTTTCTATTAGTAGCAGATACTGACAGAACCTATAAGATATCAAGGACAATGAAACGAGAGAAATCAGTAAACAAATGTGCATTTCCAGACGCTTCATTAAACTAGTCGTTCTTTATGTTGTAGCATCGATTCATCAAATTTGCTTTCATTACATTCCTTACCCAGCCTCTCGTCAAAACTAAAGCCGTTACTTTGTTCCACAAAAATAAAAAATAATAATAAACTAAAATTCCACAAACTTCACATTTTTATAGCTACTAACCCAACCCAGTTCGATATAAATCCTATTTAGCACTACAAAATCCCCCCAAAAAAATAACAAAAGGAAGAAAATCACAAAACTGAAAACTAAATTTGAATAGCATGCAATTAATAAGTAAAAATTCAAAATTTAGAACATTTTCCCACCAAAATTTTCGAACTCACATGTCTATCGCCGATGGGGATTTTGACAGAGCAAGGCTGAGGGAAACTGTGAGAAACATCCGAAACGACGGCGTTGGAAACGGGAGGGTCTGCTAAAGCCCTGGCACTAAAGCACTTGGCATTCTTTGTGGAAAGAAGCAGAGAAAAGGATCCAAACTTTGATTTCCTGGAGGTGAGGTTAGGATGAGAGTTTCGGAAAAGGAAAAGTTTGGAGTTTTTAGGGTGAAGAAATTGGGAGCAGCAGGGTCTGCTACTAGGGTTTGCGAGCATTTTGCTTCACAGAGTACTGACACTACACACAGCGAGTGGGAGGAGAGGAAGAAGTAGACTCACCAGATTTTATCCGCTTTCAGGTTATCATGCGCGCGACGCTGCAAATTAGAAAAATTAAATTAAATTATTAAATTAATGATGAAAATTTGTTTTAAAAATAATTATTAAAAAAAACCTCAATTGGTCAATTTTTCTTTTACTCTTTCAGATGTTTCTAAACTTTTTCTTACAAAAGTAAATTTATGACGATATGTCAAATTATTATTTATAATTCTTTTGACTTTAACTGATTAGCATTTGAGTTAAAATTTATGGAATATTAACCAAAAGCCAAAGTTATTAAAATATAAACATATATATGTCAAATAGTAACTTTTAAAAAATAAAACAAATGAAAATTAAGAAACATATGATTTCATTTTACTTTCTTAAATTTTTTAATTTAAATAAGATTTCGTTTGGATATATATGTCCTTTAAACGTTAAATTTTTTTTTATTTGTTGTTGATCAATTTCATCAAACTTTGACCAAAAAAAAAAATTAAGTTTAAAAATATAAATATTGTTTCTGAAAAAAATATGCACAGCGAAATAAACTCATATCTCGATCCAATAACATGCAAAGGAGAAAAAATACCACCAGGTCCAAGTCAGTCTAGTTTAATAAATAATATAGATTGTAAATGCATTTGTGACTACGTACCTTTGTCGTGTCCCTTTGTCACGAAGGATGTTGTACTTATAAGGCATAGAGATTTAGTTTTAGAAAATCCTAGCCATCTCTCGGCTTATTTGGTAATTCATAGAACTTTTCCAATATAATAATTGATCATAATTAATTATGAATAATTAAATAATATATAGGTACGTGTTTCTGCTCACACAAATATGAAAGAGTGAAGTTGCTTCATAATTTAAAGGTTGCAGTACTTCATAATCTAAAGGTTGTAGATTTGTGTATATTTTGTAAGCCTGAATAAGAATGATAATACAACAGATAAAATGTAAAGATAGTAACGTTGCTTATTATAATAAAACATATAATAAACTAACTACCAGTTAAATCAACCAACTTCTATTAAATTACCACTGATCCCAAAAGCTTAAGCTGTTAGGAGGTGGATTTGATATGTATATGATAGAATATTGTCAACATTCCCCCGCACTTGTAGGCCATTTTTGGTCCTTACAAGTGTTAATTCATTTTAATGTGAAGAATGACTAACCAGGTGTTCAGGATTTGAACTACGATACCATATTAAATTAACTGATCCCAAAGCTGCTTATAGGTGGATTTGATATGTATATCATGCTTAGGAGAGAGGGGAGAGATAGAATATTGTCAACAACTTCCACTTCATAGGAACACACATTGTAGCATCGTTGTTTCACTGGTGGTAGAACTTCCCGGAGGTACCTTCTCCCTTACCCTGCATTCAAAACAAGATAATAATTCATACAAAATAACTCATAGCGTACGACATGCATTTGGAGCAGAGAACACAGCATTTGAATTCATGTGAAACAATGCTACATGTAAGAAACTGTAACTACAGAGAAAAAAGTATATTACCAATTAGTTTCTGAGTGCTGCGTGGAATTTTTTGCTATGCACTGCTACAATAACATAAATCCAATCAACCAAGTCATTCAACCACTTCAAATATGCCAATCTCCATGTTTTGTTGAAGAGCAAAGTGCCAACGAATCCCCAAAATCCCACCACAATTCCAGCTCCCATGCTTGCATAAAATCCTTGTGATGTAAACTCGTTTTCGTCTTCTTCATTGCCGGCTTCATGATCAGTAGGTTTAGAGATGAGTGATTCTTCTCCCGGAAAGTACTTGTTATCAAGTGGTGCTCCACAAAGTCCTGGGTTCCCCATGTATGAACTTGCAGTGCGGCTTTGGAGCTGAGTGCTTGTTGGAATTTTACCTGACAAGTTGTTGTTGGACAAGTTTAGCACGCCAAGGCGATCAATCAGACCGAGGCTCGCAGGAATGTGACGTGAAAAATGATTGTCTGACAAATCAAGAGTGTCTAAGGATTTCATGTTGCCAATCTGCCGAGGAATTCGTCCGCTCATATTGTTTGTTGACAAATTTAAAGAAACTAGCCCCACAAGCTGAGTGATTTCTCTTGGAATTTCCCCGTTTAGCTCATTGCATGACAGATCAATGCTCCTTACAAGTCCCAAAGTACTTCCAAAATCAGAGAGAGTTCCTTTCCATACAATCTCTACTTGGTCATTTCCAATTGTAGTACTACCTGCATTTGAACCAGTAGAGCTAGTGTAGGAATAAGAAATTGTTGCAGCTACACTACCAGTTTTCCTCATTTCAGTAAAATTGCCAACACAAATTGGTATATTTCCTGAGATGTGGTTTGTAGACAAGTCCAACAATTAAAGATATTGTAGATGACACATATTTGAGGGTATGCTTCCATTGAGTTGATTTGATCTTAGCACAACTATAGCTAGTTTTGTTAAACTTTTCCCTATCCAACTTGGTACTGGTCCAAAAATTTTATTATGTCCCACATCGATAACTACTAACTTCGAGCAGTTCTTCAAGGTTATAGGTAATTCACCATTGAAATTATTGTTTCCCAGATGAAACACCTCAATTTGTGTTAATGAGCCAATAGAGGTAGGAATTTTTCCGGATAATTTGTTGTTGGCCAAATTGAGAACTATCAAGTTTTTGAAATTTGACCAACAGTTAGGAATTGTTCCTGATAACTGATTACGTGAGACGTCCAAAAAGCTTAAATGTGATTCATCCCTTTCATCACATAAACAATTGAGTCCTGAGAATTTATTTCCAGAAAGATATAGTGCGGACACTTGGAATAGAAAAAGAGGTATTGGACCTTCCAATTGATTTGAACTCAAATCTATTTCCGGGTAATTTTCCCACTGTAATGAAGAATTTGGAATTGTTCCACTGATTTGGTTTCCAGAAAGATAAGCAATTTGGAATCCAATAGATGAATTCCAAAACCAACTGGGAATAGATTCTGAAATTCTAGTATTCGAAATATCAAGCCATGTATAGTTCTGCTGAGTTCGAAGCCATTCTGGAAAATGAGGGCCTAATGTGCAATTTGAAAGAAGTATATCATCCAACTGAAAGGGAGGAACCCAATCAGAGCTTACATTTAGAATTAATTGGTTCAAAGATAAATCCAAATGCTTTAGTTCGGATAGCTTTAAGAAGTGAATTTCTGAAACCACACCTTCAAAAGAGTTATTAGAAAGATCCAAAATCTCCAAGTTGGATAATTTTCCAACACTTTCAGGTACACTCCCATTCATTTGATTTGAGGAAAGCCTTAATTCTTTCAAAGAAGAGAGGAATGTAAGATTAGGAAATAACCCCATGATTGAATTCCAACGCAAATCCAAAATCTCAAGAGAGTAATTTGTGCACTTGGAAAAAGATTTATGATCACTAAGCTTAGAGAGTACTTGTACACCTCTAAAGTTGTTGGAAGATAGGGACAATGTTCTTAAAGTACATATATTCCAAATGGGTGATTTCCAAATTTCACCTTCAAGCTTATTATAGCTGAGGTCAAGGTGTACAAGGACAGTCATGTTCCCAAAAGCTTCTGGAATAGAACCTTGTAAGTTGGTAAACCCAAGATCAAGGTATTCAAGGGAGGTCATCTCACCAAAGAAACTTGGGATTTGGTTCCCACTAAAGTCGGTCCTACTTAGGTCCAAATAACTCAAATAATGCAACTCAGTCAATGAGGAACTGAAAATCTTACCTCTCAGAGACCAGGTGTTTGTGCTATTATAGCTTGAATGAAGATCAAGGCTGATAACATGACCAGATTTGTTGTCACAATAAATTCCAAACCAACGGCAACATTCTCTTTTTTCTTCTTCTTTGCCCCAAGATGAGAGAAGACCGTGATCGTCATGAAGATTGTCCTTAAACTTGAGGAGTGCTTCTCTCTCTTCGTCTTTGCACGCGATGTTGGGAGTGGATCCAACAGCAACTGATGATCTTAACAAGTACAACGAAAGCATCGAAAGCACAACGACTCGAAAGGAAAGTCTGCCCATGATGGCTTTAATAAGCATGATGATAATCACAAGTTGAAAGATGGGTATAATAAATGACAACCAACCATGAGGCTTTCTCATTATCGAAAAAAACTCTGGTACTCACGGAGTAACAACTCCTTACCTGTTGAGATTATGGTATATAGACATGTACTAGACTTATTTTAGCTTGTCATATTCATTGACTTGTGATTCATCATTCAACCACTTTTTCATTTCGGGGTCTTTATCATTCTTCACATTGTGTGGTTTTACCACACTATTAAGGAAAATAACTTCTCTCTGGAATTAGTCAAATTAAATATTTTATACATTAATGATTAGTTCCTAGAAATGCAAATGTCTTTAAGTGAAATGATTTGAATCACTTCTATACATGTCTACGATGGAATTATTATTTCCACTGTATTTTGTTTTATAAATGAAAAAGAGTTTCATTACAGTAACTATTAAGCTCAAAAATTGAAATCCCTCCACTTTTAAATTATTATTTCCACTGTATTTTTTTTTATAAATAAAAATAATCTCAACTATTATAAAAGAGTGCGAGAGTCCTATCAATTTTCTTATACTGCACCAACCCTACTATATGAGTCTTGTAAGTGGGGGGACATGTACATATAGTCAAAGAACAAATGAAGGTTTAATATTAGAAAAGCTGCTTAATTAATTAAATCCTTGTTTTCACATTAGACTTTTGATTATTAAATTATAAATTAGAATTGTGAATTTGGGTGACCCTCTTTGAACACCTTAAAATACACATATTCCAAATGGGTGATTTCCAAATTTCACCTTCGAGCTTATTATAGCTCAGGTCAAGGGTGTACAAGGGCAATCATGTTTCCAAAGAAACTTGGGATTTGGTTCCCACTGAAGTCGATAATGGATAGGTCCAAATAATTCAATAATGCAATTCAATCAATGAAGAACAGAACATCTTGCGTAGCTCTCAGAGACCCGAACATTCAAACTACATGTAGAAGTGAATTAAGTGTAACAATATGACCAGATATGTTGTCACTCCGGATTCCATCCCAACGACAGGTCTCTTTTTGCTTCCTTCTTTGCCCCAAGAAGGGAGAAGACCATAATCGTCGCACGTAAAGATTGTCCTTAAACTTGAGGATTGCTTCTCTCTCCATCTCTGCACCAGCTTCTGGGATTGGATCCAACAAGTACAATGAAAGTATCGAAATTAAAACAATTCCAAAGGAAAATCTTCCCAAGATGGTTATAATAAGCAATATGATGATCACAGGTTGAAAGATAGATGCATGTACACATATATATATATATATATATATATATATAATGATAAATGGTGAATCACGTTGGAATAGACTCGTAATAATTGTTCATATTCTTCTTCGACTTGTGTGTTAGACTACATGCATGAAAATAGAATCCAAAACTAATCAATCACCCTCATGTTTTGTGCATTTCACACTGTGCAACATGCATCACATTTCATGGCCAATGGACACTGGATGAGATTGTTTTGCACCATTTTTTAATAACTAGCTGTACAAGATTTCTTATTTAACTACAGGTGTTCAAAACTTAACCAACTAACCAATTCGATTTTATTAGATAAATTCAATATAATTGAACTAGATGGATTTCAATTTTTCAAATTCAGTTGAATAGAATCCATCGTCGGTTTTAAGGTGAAAAAAAAAAAATACACCAAACCGATTCAGTATATATTACCTAATACCTAATACCTATATATATGTATATATATAATATATTTATTATTTAATATATATAAGTATATATGCAATATTTTTATGTTATTTAATAGTTCATATTGATTGGACTTTGAAACTAAATTTGAGAAAAAAATAATAGACACAATTAATAAATAAAAATACCAAATTTTATAACATTTTCCCACCAAATTTCTCCAACTCACATGTATATCGCCGATGAGGATTTCGACAAAAGGAAGGTAAGGCTGAGAGAAACCGTTGGGGGCATCCAAACGACGGCGTCTGAAACTGGGCGGTCCGATAAAAGCCCAGACGCTGAAGTGTGTCCACTTGTAACTCATTCCCGAAGGGTTTCATCTCCAGGTACCTAAATTCGACCATAATTTGTGCTTTTATTTAAGCGTTTGTGCTTCGGTTCTTAGGCTTCTTGTTTTATTTTTCACGACAGCGATTCGATTTTTTGGATTGTGAAGTCAAATTCTGAGCGAAATCAGGTATTTCATTTGGGGCTACATTTATTGGTTTATGGGTTTTTTTGGCTGAACATTCATTGACAACATTTGATAAAATAATATTGCAAAGGGCATGTAAACAAAGGTTAAAGGCAATAGTCGGTACTGTCCTGGAATATAAAAAGTTACGAAAGCTTTTTTTTTTTTAATTTTTTTTTTTCAGTTTCAAAATATAGTAAAATAAATCTTAAACCCAGAAATAAAATGTAGTAGAAGAGGAATAATTTAAAGCCCACTAAACCCTTTAAAAAAAAACATAAATAAATGGAGAGAGTGAGAGAGATTGGACGTTACCTTTGGAAGTCAGATTGCAGCAACAATCCGTTTGAAGGTTTGGTACCTGGCAAACCTTAAACTCAGAGGGAGGAGAGAAGGTGAAGAAGGAGATAAAGGCAGAGCAGAGCCTGCACACACTTGTTGTGATAGTCGAATTTTATTTTCAGTAAAACTAATTTGATTTGATCCCTTCACTTGTTGTGGTTTTTATGCTAACGGAACTTGTTTTATGTATAGCTGAAGAAACAGTGATCAATTTTGTAGTTAGAAGTAGCGGCAGCCGAGCAAACTGGACAGTGAGATAGAAAGCAGAGCATGTGATGAACTGCTTGCGGCAATTTTCGTCATATGTAGCAGCAGAATTTAGAACAAGCAGTCATTTCACCCGGAAGAGTTGGCAGTCTTTGTGGAAAGAAGCAGAGAAAAGGATCCAAACTTTGATTTCCTGGAGGTGAGGTTAGGATGAGAGTTTCGGAAAAGGAAAAGTTTGGAGTTTTTAGGGTGAAGAAATTGGGAACAGCAGGGTCTGCTACGAGCATTTTGCTTCACAGAGTACTGACACTACACACAGCGAGTGGGAGGAGAGGAAGAAGTAGACTCACCAGATTTTATCCGCTTTCGGGTTATCATGCGCGCGACGCTGCAAATTAGAAAAATTAAATTAAATTAAATTAATGACGAAAAATTGTTCTAAAAATAATTATTAAAAAAAAACTTCAATTGGTCAATTTTTCTTTTACTCTTTCAAATGTTTCTAAACTTTTTCTTACAAAAGTAAATTTATGACGTTATGTCAAATTATTATTTATAATTCTTGTGACTTTAACTGATTAGCATTTAAGTTAAAATTTATGAAATATTAAACATTAAGCAAAAAAAAAAAAAAAATATATATATATATATATATATATGCACAGCCGAATAAAATTCAACTGATTAGCATAAAATTTATGTCCTTTAAACATTAAATTTTATTTTATTTGTTGTTGATCAATTTCATTAAACTTTAACAAAAAAAAAAAATTAAGCTTAAGAAACATAAATATTGTTTCTGAAATATTGTTTCAGAAACATAAATATTGTTTATGAAATATGTATCTCGGCCCAATAACATGCAAAAGAGAAAAGATATTAGTAGTCTCAGATCGGCCAGCATTGCCGACTTAAAGCCTCCTTGAGCCCCAAATCAGTCTAGTCTATAATAGATAATGTAAAACATAAATACATTAGTAATACGTACTTTTGTCTGTGACGGATGTTGTACTTGATCTAGAGATTAGGTTTTAGAAAACCCTGATCATCTCTCGGCTTATTTGGTAATTTATGAAACTTTTCCAATATAATAATTGATCTTAATTAATCATAGACATATAACTAATTATGAATAATTAAAAAATATACAGGTGTTTTATTTTTGCTCACACAAAAATGAAAGAGTGAAATTGCTTCATTAAAGGTTGCAGTACTTCATAGTTGTAGATTGTGCATATTATGCAAGCCTGAATAAGAATAATAATACAAAAGATAAAATGTAAAGATAGTAACGTTGCTCACACACTAAAAAAAACACAAAAATAACTACCATTTAAATCAACCAACTTCCACTTCATTCATAGGAACACACATTGCAGCATCGTTTGTTTCACTAGTGGTAGAACTTCCCGGAGGTACCTTCTCCCTTAGCCTACATTCAAAACAAGATATAATTCATACTAAATAACTTATACCGTACGACATGCATTTGGAGCAGAGAAACGGCATTTGAATTCATGTGAAACAATGATACATGTAGGAAACTGTAACCACAGAGAAAAAAGTACATTACCAATTAGCTTCTGAGTGCTGTGTGGAATTTTTGGCTCTGCACTGCTACAATTACAAAAATCCAATCAACCAAGTCATTCAACCAATTGAAATATTCCAATCTCCATGTTTTGTTGAACAGCAAAGTGCCAATGAATCCCCAAAATCCCACCACAAATCCAGCTCCCATACTTGCATAGAATCCTTGTGATATGAACTCGTTTTCGTCTTCTTGATCAGTAGGTTTAGAGATGGGTGGTTCTTCTCCCGGACAGTACTTGTTATCAAGTGGTGCTCCACAAAGTCTGGGGTTCCCCATGTATGAACTTGCACTGCGGCTTTGGAGTTGAGTGCTTGTTGGAATTTTACCTGACAAGTCGTTGTTGGACAAGTTTAGCACGCCAAGGCCATCAATCAGACCGAGGCTCTCAGGAATGTGACCTGAAAAATGATTGTCTGACAAATCAAGAGCGTCTAAGGATTTCATGCTGCCAATCTGCGGAGGAATTCGTCCGCTCATATTGTTTGTTGACAAATTTAAAGAAAGTAGCGCCGCAAGCTGAGTGATTTCTCTTGGAATTTCCCCGTTTAGCTCATTGCAGGACAGATCAACGCTCCTTACAAGTCTCAAAGTACTTCCAAAATCAGAGAGTTTTCCTTTCCATACAATCTCTACATGGTCAGAGAGTATTCCTTTCCATACAATCTCTCCATGGTGAAAGAGCATTCCTTTCCATACAATCTCTACTTGGTCATTTGTCGGTATAATACCAAAGGAATGAGAAATTGGTGTATCTACACTTCCAGTTTTCCTCATTTCAGTAAAATTGCCAACACAAATTGGTATATTTCCTGAGATGTGGTTTGTAGACAAGTCCAGCAATTGAAGATGTTGTAGACGACACATATTTGAAGGTATGCTTCCATTGAGTTGATTTGATCTTAGCACAACAATAGCTAGTTTTGTTAAACTCTTCCCTATCCAAGTTGGTACTGGTCCAGAAAGTTTATTGTGTCCCACATCGAAAACTACTAACTCCGGGCAGTTCTTCAAGGTTATAGGTAATTCACCATTGAAATTATTGTTTCCCAGATGTAACACCTCAATTTGTGTTAATGAGCCAATGGAGGTAGGAATTTTTCCAGATAGTTTGTTGTTGGCCAAATTGAGAACTATCATGTTTTTGAAATTTGACCAACAGTTCGGAATTGTTCCTGATAACTGATTATGTGAGACGTCCAAAAAGCTTAACTGTGATTCATCCCTGACATCACATAAGCAATTGAGTCCGGAGAATTTATTTCCAGAAAGATATAGCGCGAACACTTGGAATAGAAAAAGAGGTATTGGACCTTCTAATTGATTTGAACTCAAATCTATTTCCGGGTAAGTTTCCCACTGTAATGAAGAATTTGGAATTGTTCCACTGATTTGGTTTTCAGAAAGATCAGCAAAATGGTATCCAATAGATGAATTCCAAAACCAACTGGGAATAGATTCTGAAATTCTAGTATTCGAAATATCAAGCCGTGCACAGTTCTGCTGAGTTCGAAGCCATTCTGGAAAATGAGGGCCTAATGTGCAATTTGAAAGAAGTATATCGTCCAAGTGAAAGGGAGGAACCCAATCAGAGCTTACATTTAGAATTAAATGGTTCCAAGATAAATCCAAATGCTTTAGTTTGGATAGCTTTAAGAAGTGAGTTTCTGAAACCACACCATTAAAAGAGTTATTGGAAAGATACAAAATCTCCAAGTTGGATAGTTTTCCAACACTTTCAGGTACACTCCCATTCAATTGATTTGAGGAAAGGCTTAATTCTTTCAAAGAGGAGAGTAATGTAAGATTAGGAAATAACCCCGTGATTGAATTCCAACTCAAATCCAAAATCTCCAAGTTGGATAATTTTCCAACACTTTCAAGTACACTCCCATTCATTTGATTTGAGGAAAGCCTTAATTCTTTCAAAGAAGAGAGTAACGTAAGATTGGAAAATAACCCCATGATTGAATTCCAACTCAAATCCAGAATCTCAAGAAAGTAATATGTGCACTTGAAAACAGATTTATGATCACTAAGCTTAGAGAGTACTTGTACACCTCTAAAGTTGTTGGAAGATAGGTACAATGTTCTTAAAGTACATATATTCCAAATGGGTGATTTCCAAATTTCACCTTCAAGCTTGTTATTGCTGAGGTCAAGGTATACAAGGGCAGTCATGTTTCCAAGAGCTTCTGGAATAGAACCTTGTAAGTTGGTAGACCCAAGATCAAGGTATTCAAGGGAGGTCATCTCACCAAAGAAACTTGGGATTTGGTTCCCACTAAAGTCGGTCATACTTAGGTCCAAATAACTCAAATAATGCAACTCAGTCAATGAGGAACTGAAAATCTTACCTCTCAGAGACCAGGAGTTTGTGCTATCATGGCTTGAATGAGGATCAAGGCTGATAACATGACCAGATTTGTTGTCACAATAAATTCCAAACCAATGGCAACATTCTCTTTTTTCTTCTTCTTTGCCCCAAGATGAGAGAAGACCGTGATCGTTGAAAAGTCCAGCCACATATAGTAGAAGGTTCTTCCCACTAAACCAGCCACCCACCACACACACACCAAGAAGATGAAGGTGGTGAAGCTTCTACCAATTGTGAAGGTGCAAATGTTGAAGTTTGTAAACTTTTATTATATGTGTTCACACCTTAGTTATTGCCTATAAAAGGGCAATGAGTGTTGTGTGCATTTGTATCCTAATCCCAGAGAGAGAACTCCGAGAGTCATGGAGCCCGCAGAGCGCTGTTTTGAGAGTTTTGGTTTTGTCTTTCACTGTAATTATTCATTTGTAAAATAGATTTTATTTCTCTCAAATTAATTATCATTAGTGATCGAGAATCACAACAAGTGGTATCGAGCTCGAAGCTTTCTGCTGCTAAGCAAAATAAAATTCTGAAAATTTGCTAAAGGTAATGCTACAGCCCCGCCAAGAGGTTGAAGACGCAGCTACGCATTCCTAACACGCCATCGCACACATCAGCCACATCGCCAGATTTGAAGTCATCGCCACATCATCCGCCACGCGCACACATCAACAAGACACTGTCTTGAGTCATCGACACGCCACGCGCTACATCGCAGGGTGCCACATCATCCGCCACGCCACACAGGTTTGAAATTTTCAGAAATTGCAATTTGGTCCCTATAATTTCTGATATTTACAGTTGGTCCCTAAACTTTTGGAAATTATAATTGACCCCTATAGTTTGTGAAATTATAATTTGACCCCAAAAGTTTTGTAAATTACAAATCTATCCCAAATATTTTTATGTTCTTTTTGACCCTATGAGTCAAACCATCTTTTCTACCGATCCGACATTATCTACAAGACCGCTTAAAACCAGCTAAATTGATTTTGATCAAGTCATCAAAGTAGAAATGTCAATGGAAGAGCCATCATCCTGAGCTACGATCAAGCTTATCGCCACCAACTATACACTACGAGACCTCTGATGGAAGATCTTCTTAACAGAAAGATCTATTCGATCCCCTGAATTGAAAAGGAAAATCGACCCCACCAAAGGAAGGAGAGGAAGAAAATGAACAAAACGATTGGTCAAATTCGCAGGATCGATCATGTCTTCCACCATGTGGCAAAGCAGCATGACGCGCGCCTCCTAAGAAGTTTTGACATGTACCGTGCCAAGATCGCTTCTAATAAAGCCCTATTGATGGGCTGGTGATCTAAAACTACGGTTGAACTTCAGAAATGAAAGCACACCAAATGAAGTTTCGAGTCCGTAAATCGCTTATCTCATGGACTTGGTTAGAGATGAAGAATGCCCTACTACTACTTTAACTTCCCTGGGAAACACTAGTAGCTTCCCCTGATCCAGCCCCCAATGGCAAACTTACTATGTCAATGGTTAGGATGCCCCGCTCAACGAGGAGGCTGTGAGAAAAGACGCAGTGGGTTGATCAATCACATGCCCTCGCCAGCAGAAAGCGAGCAGGAAGGCTCAGCGGAAGAGCGTAGAAAAGTAGGGCGCATCCACGTATGGAAGGAAGACAACTTACAAGTGCTACCACCGTGGAATGTAGGACATCTAAGAAAGAACCGCGAAAGCCGCAAAAAGAGCGTAATCAGCACCAATCACCAAGAATGATGGTAAGCATCGTCACCGCACCGGAGAGGTGGCATATTGTTCCACCCAAGAAACATGCCTTCACATTTCATGTCAAGATGTCGAATGGGTAGTCACAACAAAGATCTTACCATGTCACGCCATATGTAGTTCTTCAACATGTACAAAGCCTGGACTTTGCATCGAAGACGGGAAATACCACAAGATTATGGAATTGGTGATGTTCAAATCAAAACAAGTAGGTGTGTACAATTACTTGAAGGATGTTCGTCATGTTCCGATCTTCTACTTAATCTACTCGAATAGTCTTGAAGAAGCTATGACAATCACTTTAGTAAAGGCACATGGAAAATGACGAAGGTGCCATAGTTGTCGCCGAGGACATATTTCAGGAACGCTGTATAAAACTCATGTGAAGATATGCGCAGCAGCCCTCAATATAAGAGAGGCGCCTGCACTCAGGGCACTGCAGACTCGGCCACACGAGTGAGAAAGGTTTGGCAACCCTAACAAAGAAGAAGTTTTATCATCGCTTTCCAAGGATGCTACGTCAATCCTTGCAATTATTGTTTATTTGGTAGCGAAAGAGTCTCGCTCGATCCTCTTTATCGAGGAAATTAAAGTCGCTTCCCCTGCGACTCATGTTGTGGTCCCACTGGAGGTGGAATCATTAGGTGGCAAATGTATTTTCTCGACTTTCATCGATGATTCTTCTAAGCGCGGTGTATTTTCTCGTGACGGGCGACCAAGATCGGATTACTTCAAGCCGCTTTATGCCAGTAACGTGAAACGGAAAGAAGTTCTCTGCCTCGCATCGATAATCTGAAAGAAGTACACTTCCAGGAGTTCAATGCCTACCGCAGTAGACACCTGCATTCGACATGAGAAGACGGTCCCACCTAACCCCACAACATAATGGAAAATGGCAGAATGAACCGACAATCATGGAAAGGGTAAGTATGATCGCGATGGCGTCGCCAAAGCCATTCCTGGAGAAGTCGCTCGGGCGCTTGTTATCTAATCAACAGATCACCGCTGGCCCATTGAATTTTGGAATTCCGGAGAAAGTTTGTCAGTAAGCATCCCTCCTACTCTCATTTAAGAGTATTTGGTTGTTTAGCTTTTGTACATGTATCCAGGAGCTCGCATGTAAGCTCGACATGCGAGGACTACACCATGTATCTTTCTAGATACTGAGATGAAGAATATGGATGCATTACGGGATCCAAAGACGAAAAAGGTTATTGTAAGGAGACGAAGGTTTCATGAAAACTGCATAATACATTACTGAAAAGCCCATGATGTCTCTCGATTCAAAAGATAGTGCCCAAGATTTAGTTCCGTGATAATGCACCTACACACCTCGCCACGACAAGAATGAGGTGTCGTTGGTAACAAGGAGAAGAAGAGGATGCCGAAGGGGAGACTCAATCCTTCCACTAGTAGTAGTACATCTCCTATGGCTAAATTATGAGATCGAACGAGGTAGGATTCCACAACTGATATTCTAATCGAGATATTCTCGCCATCAAGAGGAGCCGTAGAGTTTCGTGAAGTCAGATCTCATCAAGAGTAAGAAAATGGCTGCAAGAATGAAAGATGAGATGGAATCTTTGAAGAAAAATAACACGTATGAATTGTGTTCCGGAAAAGAAGGTAATCGCTAATAAATGGGGTTCGCTTAAGAAAGATGGCAATGGAAAAGTGGTAAAACACAAAGCTCTTGGTGGTCAAAGGATTTCTTCGTAAGAAAGGAATTGATTTTGACGGATATTTTCACCATTGAAGATGGCTTCAATTGTATCATTCTTGGATCGTAGCTAGTTTGATTTGAGCTTGAACAAATGGATGTAAAGACAAAGATTTCTTCATGGTGACCGCATGAAGAAATCTATATGGAGCAGCCTGTAAGGATTCGAGGTTTCGTGGAAAGAAAACCTTGTATGCAAAGAAGAGCTTGATGGTCTTAAACAAGCACCAGACAAATGGTATATGAAGTTTGATTCATTCATGGTAAATCAAGGCTATAAGAGGACCGCAGATCGCAGTGTTTATTTTCGAGATTTCAAGATGGAAATTTTGTCAGACTTCTATTATACGTGGACTACATGTTGATTGTTGGAAAAGATGCAAATAAGATTAGTCAAGAAGGAACTCTCTAAGTCATTTGATATGAAAGACTTAGGACCAGCTCAACAGATTTTGGGAATGCAAATAGTCGAGATAGGAAGAAGAAAAGGTTGGGCTATCTCGTGAGTAAGTATGTGAACGGGTGATAAAAAGATTCAATATGGATAATGCCAAACCGCTCCATTAGGAAATCACTTCAAGTCGAAAGAGTATGTGCCCCTCATCCGTGAGAGATCGAGGAGATGGAGTCAATACCTTATTCTTCGCAGTGGGAGTCTAATGTATGCTATGGTATGCACTAGCCGATATTGCTCATGCAAATGGGATCGCTGAGCCGATTTATTTCTAATCCGAGAAACAACATCGAGGGGCAGTGGATTCTCGATACCTAAAGGGTACATCAAGATATGTGCGCACGGGAGTTGATCCAAATCTTGAAGGCTATACTGATTCGGATATGGCCGAGACCTCGCAAGAAAGTCTACTTGTGTTTTATTTATACTTTGCAGGGGTCATGATCATGGCGCCAAGATTGCAGTGTTGCTTTATCTACAAAGTACATTGCGATAGCAGTAGAGCAAAAGAAATGCTATGGTTAAAGCGGCTTCAAGAACTAGGTCAAGCAAAAGGAGTACAAGGTACATCAGGATAAAAGTTTCTGACTAAGAATTCAATGTACCATTCCCGACAAAACACATCGACGCTCGCTATCATCGATACGCGAGGTGATGGATCAACAACCGCTGAAACTAGTGAAGATCCATACAAAGGAGAATCCAGCAGATATGTTAACAAAAGTGGTTACTGGGAAAAGCTAGAGTTATGCGAGACATAGCGGAATGGATGGCATGTGACCATCAAGTTTGAATGCTACCGGAGGGAGAATTGAAAAGTCCAGCCATATATAGGTTGTTCTTCCCACCTAAACCAGCCACCCACCACACACACACAAGAAGAGTCAGCCGAGGAAGTCAAGCTTCTACCACCGTAGGCTGTGCAAGAATTGTCAAGTTTGTAAACTTTTATTATATGTGTTCACACCTTAGTTATTGCCTATAAAAGGGCATGAGTGTTGTGTGCATTTGTATCCTCAATCCTGAGAGAGAGAACTCCAGAGAGTGGAGAGAGCTCCGAGAGCGCGTGTTTTGAGAGTTTTGGTTTTGTCTTTCACTTGTAATTATTCATTTGTGAAATAGATTTTATTTCTCTCAAATTAATTATCATTAGGATCGAGAATCACAACAATCGCCATAAAATTGTCCTTAAACTTGAGGAGTGCTCTCTCTCCATCTTTGCACACGATTTGGGAGTGGATCCAACAAAGAATCGATGATCTTAACAAGTACAACGAAAGCATCGAAAGCACAACGATTCGAAAGGAAAGTCCGCCATGATGGCTATAGTAAGCATGATGACAATCACAAGTTGAAAGATGGGTTGATATATGTATTCTATTCATCAAACTAGTACTTCACATAAATATATATATATATATATATATATATATATATATATATATATATTTATGAAATTCACATAAATATTTATTGGTAAACTGTGATTCCCCTGGTCAATACATTGGAATAGACTTGTACTCGTTAACTTATTTTAGCTTGTCATATTCATTGACTTGTGACTCATCCATTCAACCATTTTTTCGGGGTCTTTATCATTCTTCACATTGTGTGGTTTTACCAAACTATAAGGAAAATAACTTGTCTCTGGAATTAGTCAAATTAAATATTTTATACATTAATGATTAGTTCCTAGAAATGCAAATGTCTTTTAAGTGAAATGATTTGAATCACTTCTATACATGTCTACGATGGAATTATCATTTCCAATTTATCATTTTATATATATATATATATATAAGGAATTTATTATAGTGATCATTAACTCAAAAATTGAAACCCCTCACTTTCGAATTATTATTTCTACAGTAATTTTTGTTGGTAAATAAAAATAGCCTCAACTCTTACAAAACAGCCCAAACCCCAGTATACACCAATCCTATCCAATTACTTCCATACATCAACCTCACTGCATGAGTCTTGTTAGTGGAGGGACATATATATATTGTTTATGTTAGATTTTACTCCACCAGAAACCGTTAAATTTTTCGCCTAACTTCGCCGCGAATCTGCAGAAAAAAGAAAGAACATGAAGCTTTTGGGGAAAGAACTTTCGACATTCAAGTCAGCAAATCGGCTTTGGATTTTGAGTATGTGAAGAAATGCATTTTTATGTGAGGGTGCAATATTGCGTACCTTTTCCTTGAACTATGATGTGGGTATTTATAAACTCAGCTTTATCTTTCTCACCAAGACGAGAGTGAAACCCTAGCCGTCTCGATTTAGGGTAAGTCCTCAAGTTGGTTCATCCCATTTTGGTAAGTGAACCTGAATCGAGTCGCCTCGATTTAGGTCGTTGCTTGGCTCGCCTTTTGTCTGAACTGAGTCTTTCTTTGAGCCAAATAATGAAGCCCTTCCAGAGGATCTCCTATCCATCCGAGCCGAGCCTCTATACGGGTCTTCAATACGGTTGTCTCATCTCTTCCAAGTTATCCCAGTAGGTCTAGAAGCTTTTTCTCCTTGGGCTTGGATGGCCCAGCTCGATCCTCCACCTTGGGTCCTGCTAACCCAACCCGGTAGGAATTTTGCCTATACAGTCAACCCCCCAATCTCCAGGCCAAGAAAACTTAATGAAGTTACAGGTGTAATGGCTCAGAGACTGATCTGTTCTCATATCTTCCTTGAATATGTGGCGGAAATCAATTGTCCCTCTGACACCCATCCACCAATTCGCTTAGCAGTCCATCATGACTGGCCACGAAATGACGCTATGAAACTAGAAAGACACAACACATCATGACCGTCAATTCAAATTTCAAATTTCATTCGCTACCGTTCAAGTTCCGGCTTAAATAGTCAAAAAACCTTCATTTTCACTTTCCATCCCTGATTCCCGTGAGAGCTCTCGCTAAGTTTTCTCCTCATCCTCCCCTCCAGGCTTTATCTGTCACATCCAACGATCTCCAACTGTGATTCCCGATTTCAAATCCACCCTCTTACACAAAACTTTATTGAGTGCATTTCCTGATCACTTCTCTAGTGTTTGGAGTTTGTTTGCAGACAAAAACGCCTCAACACTATCTGGAACCTTCGTTTGTACAAATGATACTTGTGCAATGGGGATTTGCGCATAAGCTCTCCTATCCTCTCTTCGTTCTTCTCCACATGTCGTCCCCCCATGAACTGAATGAATGATTTTTCTGTGTTCTACATTATTTGTTCGGCGTGGTGAATCATTCTTCAATGGGGATTCCTCCCTGGACTTCGTTGGGCCCCATTTTTCTGGGTTTTCAACAAACTGTTTCAAGTAACCACGCCTTAATAACTCCTCGATTTCTCATTTGAATGCTCGACATTCCTCCTTAGCATGTTCTCGCTCACGGTGGAAAACACACCATTTGGAGTTATCTTTCTTCTTGGGATCCAAGTTCAAGGACTGCGGCCACCTCACCTCATGAATTCGTTCTATGTGTGCTATCAACTGTGTTAGGGACACAGTTAATCCAAACTTCCTTAACCAATCCCTCATTTAGTCATTTTGCTCGTCCCTTCTACGAGGTTCGTCCTGCCTTCTTTTCTGTGAGTACTCCGGATTAGACCTTCTTATCTGGACGAACATCCCTTTACCCTCTGGAATATTCTGTGTTTTCGTTGTTCCGAGCCCTGATTGTTGGTTCGACTCGGTATTCTTCCTTATCGGTTGGTGCGATTTGCCCTTCTTTGACAGTACATTGCACATCCAAAGCTGTTTCTTCTTTTAAAACTATAAAGGTTTGAGCCTTTTGTAAGGTGTGCAGCAAATTTTTGGGTTTCCTCTGGACCATATAATAATAAATCTTAGTACCGGGTAACAATCCATGCTTTAAGGCGTTGCATGCTATAACATCTGGGCAGTCCATGATTTCCACCTTCATGTCATTGAATCATTGGATGTAATATCTCAACGATTCTCCTCTATGCTGCTGCACCCTAAACAAATCGCCGTGATCCTTTTGTATCGCTAACCGGAAAGTGAAATAGCCGCAACGCGTGTGAAAAGAATCTACGTTGTAAGGTGGCAAGCGACTGAACCAGAGCAAATCTGGGCCTTTCAAACTTGACGTGAACACCTTGCACATCACGGTGTCGCGCTTTGGTTAGGGTATGCAAGTTGGGATTATTGCTTGCTTGAAATGGATTATGTGATCTTGCGGATCGGCTATACCATCATACAAGATGAATTTTGGATGGGTAAAACCAGTGGGGGTATCAACCTTAGTGATTTCATCTACAAACGGTGTTTCATCCACCCCTCCAAACCACCATCGTTCTCGCCTAGCTGTTTCTCGGTAATGAGCCTCTTTAAAAGCATGACCATGCTTCATCCTTCGCAAATAGCGTGCTTCCGTGGTCCTTCCCTTTACGGGGATGTACTTGTCTGTGGAGTCCAAATCTTCATTTAGTTCCTTTCCTCGCTGGCTCCGCATTGTCTTCCGAGAATGGTCTCCAACCGCCATGGTTCTTATTTTCGAAAGTCAATCGCTAGTATCATCGCCTTTTTCATGGCTCTGCCTTACCTCCGCATATCCGCCCTACATTTTTTGCACGGACGCTCGCCTTGCTTGGAGTTATTTTGAACTGCGTCAGAAAAGCCTCCAAAGAATTACTTGTTGATTCGCTCATGTGCTTCGTTTCGCAGCTGCAAAACTCGAATGGATTGCACCAACCCTTCCATCTGTGCTAAAAGCTGATCCACGCATGCATCAGATTCAACGACTCCACTACCAGCCATTGATGTCCCTGCCATGTTTCCCTGAGGGGGCGGAGTGCCGCATCCTTTCTTGCAGGTGCTATAATAGTTGAAGACAAATGGAGATGCTCGTTAGACATGGTGTGCTGTTGGCGAGGTTTACTAGAAAAAGACCTGTGATGATTTTAGTGTAAAAAGTCGATCACGACCCTCCTTCTGGCGCCAAACTATTTATGCTGGATTTTACTCTACCACAAACCGTTAAATTTCTCACCTAGCTCCGCCGCGAATCTGCAAAAAAAAGGATGAACGTGAAGTTTTTTGAGGCACGAGTGTGGTATCGGCCAAAGAACCTTCGAAGCTCAAGTCAGCAAATTGGCTTTGGATTTTGAGTATGTGAAGGAATGCATTTTTATGTGAGGGTGCAATATTGCGTACCTTTTCTTTGAATTATGATGGGGGTATTTATAAACTCGGCTTTACCTTTCTTACCAAGACAATAGTGAAACCCTAGCCGTCTCGATTTAGGGCAAGTCCTCAAGTTGGTTCATCCCATTTTGGTAAGTGAAATCTGAAAAAGTATCCAATGTTAACTACGGAGCGAACTTTTCTTTTGAAACCTTCCTCGACTTTTACCACATTCAAGTCAAGGGAAACTGTTCCGAGCCATCACTATTAGGTCGTTGCTAAGCTCGCCTTTTGTCTGAACCGAGCCTTTCTCCGAGCCAAATAATGAAGGCCTTCTAGAGGATCTCCTATCCATCCGAGCCGAGCCTCTATGCGGGTCTTCAATATGGTCGTCTCGGCTCTCCCAAGTTATCCCAGCAGGTCTAGAAGCTCTTTCTCCTTGGGTCTGGATGGCCCAGATCCTCCACCTTGGATCCTGCTGATCCAGTCTGGTGAAAATTTTGCCTATACACATATAGTCAAAAAACAAAGGGGGGGTTTAGTATTAGAAAAGCTGCTTAATTAATTAAATCCTTGTTTTGTTCTTATTTTTGGACTCGTGTTCGGGTTACATGCATGAAAGTAGAATCCAAAACTATTCAATCACCCTCATGTTTTGTGCATTTCACACTGTACAACATGCATCACATTTCATGGCCAATGGACCCTCGATGTGATTTTACGAATTTCTTTTTAATATGAAAAAACATATTGGTTTAAAACAAAGAGCAGATGTCTGAAATCAATCGGCCACCCAGTACAGTTATGATCCCGAGGCAAGAAATATTCACAGCTTCCCATATTGAAATGAAAAGTGCTCTTCACCGCAACTTGTGCCTAAATAGTATGATTTCCTGCATGTCGTGTGGAGTGTGTTCCAGTAGAATTGTGCCGAGTAGCATTGTTCTAAGGCATCCATATTATTATTCATTGCTGAATGTACTCCAATTTCTGACAGTTTTGATGCCTCAGACTTCCCATCCCATCAATGAAGCAACCAAAGAGTAACAAAAGAAAACATGTATGCTCTATATGCTTCTTCAGATACATTATACATAATGAGATTTTGTAAACCAACTCCACTAAAAGATTTGGTGCAATCATACACTTTAGTATGTACAGCAACAGCAGCTTATGCTTTGCCTCAAGTATGTGTTAGAAGAAATTACATTTAAACACACAACAACAGCAAATGTTTCAGAGCATCTGTGAAATGCTTAGCAAATGTTACAGAGCGTCTGTGACATGGTTAGCAAGTCGTAGCAAATTAAGACCGCCTCTGGGGCTCATCACTATGCTCTTCTAATTTCAATCACTAAATATATCAACCCCAACTAGAATCAGTGCTCCTCGTAGAAAACACAGCCACATAACAGTGCAAAAATTAGTCATCAGCAGTAAACTGGCATACATATGCATTGTTAGAAAGTCTCTCGAGTATCCGTTGTCACAATAAATGGAGACTTCAAAAATTCAGATTGTTTTTTAATACGTGGCTCACGTTGTACCATCTTCGAAGGTGTTACATATTGAACCTCGTAATCATCATCAACCATGTTCATATTCAAATCCAATGCGCCACCCTCATCTCCCATTGCCACATCTTCTGTTGCATCATGCATGTGTGTGTCATGATGTCCCGGGTGATATTGCTAAATGAACTAAAATGTTAGTACATAGTTACAAATAAAGAAATTCCTATAATCATATAAAAATTCCCTAAAACTAAACCACAATATAAATTAATAAACAAACCTTTCGTGATAAATTCAAGGTCGCTTGCATTGAATCTTGCATTGACCGAATGCTTGCATTGTATCCAAACGAAATTCACTAAACTCACCGCCATACGATCCACTCTCATATCAATTGATGGACATCAATCGCCATACGCTCAACTTTCATATCAATCGATTGGAGCTCTCGCATTGAATCCATCGATAAGAACTAAAATCATTAGCCATATGATCGAATCTCGTATCAATGTGTGATTTTAGTTCGTCAAACTATATCGGAAAAAAATAAAGTAACATTAATTACCAAAATTATAGTAGAAGACGTATTTTAAAAACATATATAAAGTAACATTAATTGCCAAAATTATAGTAGAAGACGTATTTTAAAAACATATATAAAACTTATTATATTGTGTAATTATAATAATATACTTACATAATGTGATGAAGTAGATGGTCTAGCAAAATCATTAATCGTTGGTATTTCAACATTGGAGGCATGTTGTTGTTGGTGGTAGTAGGAAAATCCTTCATGCTCATGGTCGAAATTTGTTGGACCTTCATTGACATATTGTTCTAGTGGGGGTATTGGGCAATTTTCATTTTGTTCGTAGATAGACTCTTCATCGGCATTTATTGCTCTTAACCTCCCAATAACATATAGCTATACATGATAATATAAAAAAATAATAATAAATTATTTATTTCTTATTGATACATGAAACAATATAATGAAACTATTATAGAAATTATAGAAGCAGGATTATTACCTGGTTGTTGCCAAAAATATCAATCCCCACTTGTTTGAAAAATATGGTGTGACCTTTATCCTCCCAATTGCAAATACGAGGAAAGGAGTCACCAACCTTATTTGCATACAAATCTCCCATTAAAGGGATTGTCTCGTAGCCCCAAACCTAAAAAAAATCAAATAAATAAGTAATAAGTTTCATTTAATTATGCAATATACAAAATAAAGTAAAAAATATGTGGAAATTTATATTACCTGGAAAGCCAATGGAAACCCACATAAACTATAGGTGGCCGACTCATTTAGTTTGCCTTGACGTAAACCCAACGCTCTATGCATAGAAATTATGGTGGCATTGTAGGACTCTAAACCCCAAGCATATTGGTTGAAATAGTTTAAGTCTTCAACCATAGATAAATGTTGTTCATTGATACCTACTTGGCTTTCCTTGCCAAGTATGCCACATTCAAGGGAATAAATCAAAGTTAACTTAACCATGTCGTCCTTATCTTCCAAGTTACTACGCTCAAATTCATGAAAGAATTTTACGCCACGATTCCTTATCTTCGATATTCCAAAATATTTATTTCAATTCGATTGAACTTGGTGGAGGAATCGATCCAATGAATGTTTCATCTTCAATCCAGTAATTAAACCAAATTCCTTCCATGTGAAGATTGCACCTTTATCATTGAAATTGAACTCCATTACTTCGGTGTTCAAGCTATCTGCTTGTCTTGCAATCATATTATGGATAATTCCACCACTTAACACTAACTCCCGCATTTTTAAAAATAAGGTGCCAAAACAACTCTTCTTAAACTTTTTAAGTTGTCTTTCCTTCAACTTTCAAGGCTTTTCGATTTTGCTTGTATTTGGATTGAATGTCCAAGATGCATTGCCAAATGGTGGACTTCATGTAATCCTAATTCATTGCCCTTTCGAGAATAAATGCATCGGGTACTTTAAAGGCTTTGCTTCAGCCATTTTTCTATAAAATAATAAATTGCATGTAGAGTTAAACAACAACGACATATATCACATTAGTCAAATTTGAAGCATGAGTTTATAGCATAAATCAATCAATAACAAAAATTCTAAAATAATGATCAAGAATTTGATAGTTTTAGTATAAATTATATTTCAAGACTTAAGTCAGCATGATTTATAACCCAATCAACCTAGAAAATTCTAAAATATTTAAAAGCTTGTCTCTTAGCTTTCCCAATGCTCGGAAGTCTTCAAATATAATTTCAAAATCTATCAAACAGCGCTTTGGACATGGTTGTGGTGTGGCCACCACCAGCCATGGCCCGCTTCTGACACCACCGACGCACTATCGCGGCCCCACCGACGCAACATGGGCTGGTGGCCACCACCACCCCACCACCACACCACTTCCAAAACCTTCACGCATTTGCCGGCTTGTTTTGAAATTATATGCAAGACCTTCCCGACATCTATCAGGCAAATGATATGCCATTAAAGCCAAGAGGAAGCTTTTTTAAATATTTGTTTAAAATTTTCTGGGTTGATTTGAGCTATGGAATCATGCTTCAACTCGACTTAAAAGAAATATATTTATACTAAAACTATAATTTAGAAAGACTTAAGCGAGTGGAAGCATATTTCATAGCTAAATCAACCCATAAAATTCTGAAAAATACTTTGTTTTTATCCTCTTATTTTCCAGTAGATATTTGCTTATCGATATCGAAGGTTCAATATAATTTCAAACAATCGCTAAATGGCGCTGCGGCCACCACCGCCCCACCACCGCACTCACTTCCAAAACGCCTTCGGCTGATTTGCACGTTTGTTTTGAAATTATATGTGAAGACCTTCCCGACATCTGAAGGCAAATGATATGCTATCGGAAAGCTAAGAGATGCTTTTTTAAAATATTTGTTTAAAATTTTCTGGGTTGATTTGAGCTATGAATCATGCTCAACTCACTTAAGTCTTCTCGCCATATTTGCATAGTTTTCATATAAATTATATTTCATGACCTTCCGTGATCGATTGAGGCAAATAAATATACCGTTGGAAAGCTAGGAGAATAAGAATTTTTTAAATATTTTTTACAATTTTCTGAGTTGATTTATGTCATAAAATGATGCTTAAAACTTGACCCGTACTTGACAAATACAATTTTAAACCATGACATAGGACCATGTGTGACACCTGGTGGCCACCAATGGCCATCGGTTTGACCACCGACGCCACACCTTCTCTTGGTAGTTCCCACCGATGGTCCATCGGTTGTCAACCGACTATACACCTTGCCAAGGCCACACGACCTTGGTACACGCGTGTCAAGGCCACACGCTGCACACCGCGTTGCGTGCCACACCTACCATGGCACACCTTGCTAAGGCCACACCAAGGCACATCGGTCATGCTAAGTCACAATGTGTCAAAGCCTATTTTGGTTGGAATTCTACACTTAAATATATAAAATTCAACACCTAACCATCAATAATTTATAATATATCACAATGATCACTTCTCTAAGTATATTATTCAAACTTATTGTATACAAACTATATACACCAAACCATATATCACAATGACCACTTTCATTTATTCAAACCATATACACCAAAATCATTAACCTAACAAGTAAAACTTATGCAACATTCATCATAAATAAGTTACCTATAAACAATAAAGCTCATAACATGCATTCTCTCATTTCAAACACTTGCAAATCTTTATAAAGTTTAACTAAGGTATTTTATCAAACACCTAACATGCATTGTAATTTATTGCATAAATTTGAAATTTTTTGATTTATATCAACCATCTACACCAAAATCATCAACACAACAAGTAAAAATCATACAATATTCTTCATAAATACGTTACCCATAAACAATAAAACCAAAATACAACACAAAAAGTTAAATCTTATATATTCTAACCTCTTTTATGATACAAATATACTATGTGAGTAGATGTGGACGCCAACAATATATGTGTTCCAATAGAGATTTGCACCAATGTGGTAGATATGGGCCAATGTGTTGTTCCAAGGGTGATTTGAACGCCAATGTAGTAAATATGATGACTTGGACTTCAAAATGTGTAACTCAAGATGAAATCGAGAAGAAAAATGAAGAAGATGAAGAAGGAAATGAAGAAGATGGAAAATGAAGACAAAATGGACTCAATCGGTGGTGGTCAAGAAGATGAAATCGGTGCCGCTCGGTCAAGAAGAAGATGCGACCAAAGAAGAAGAAGTTAAGACAATATGGAGAATGAAGAAAAGAAATGTGTAGTTGTCTTGCAAAACGGGCATATTAATATCATGTGTGTCGGTCAAAGTCGGTCAAAATGGGCACTAAAGTGTCGCTTAAAATAGAAATAGATAAAGGGGTGTCAAACGGGCTATACTAATTTTAAAATGAACTGCTTATAAGGGTAATTGGGTAATTTTGCTAAAATTTTAATTAACTAAATTTTGGATTATTTTTCATTAAGTGATATTGGGCCTGGCTATGGCATCAAAAAACCCCAAAACTTACCGTTTCTCCGTCTGTTACAGTAACAGCAGCATTGGGTTGTCTCCCATAGGACCAGTCTCAACCAGACCTTGTAAAAGGTCCCAAATATATATTACATAACCATATTCCAAAGGGCTTAAAGTATTGTCTACAATCATATAGATGCACCACATTTATATGACAGAGTATGGCTGAATAATTACGTAACAAATTAGTAAGGGATTGTTTTGCACCATTTTTTAATAACCAGCTGTACAAGATTTGGGTGTTGAAAATTTAACCACCATTTGATTTTAGTAGATAAATTCAATATAAGTAGATAGGATTGGATTTCAGTTTTTTTACCTAGATATAATATATTTATTATTTAATATATATATATATATATAATATTTATATTTTTATGTTATTTAATAGTTCAATATAGATTGGACTTTGTGACTAAATTTGAGAAAAAAAAAATAGACGCACAATTAATAAATAAAAATACCAAATTTTATAACATTTTCCCACCAAATTTCTCCAACTCACAAGTATGTCGCCGATGAGGATTTCGACAGAGGAAGGTAAGGCTGAGAGAAACCGTTGGGGGCATCCAAACGACGGCGTCTGAAACTGGGCGGTCCGATAAAAGCCCAGACGCTGAAGTGTGTACACTTGTAACTCATTCCCGAAGGGTTTCATCTCCAGGTACCTAAATTCGACCATAAGTTGTGCTTTTCTTTAAGCGTTTGTGCTTCGGTTCTTAGGCTTCTTGCTTTATTTCTCACGACAGTGATTCGATTTTGTGGAACAAAGCTTGCGTCGCCCCAAGGGATTGTGAAGTCAAATTCTGAGCGAAATCAGGTATTTCATTTTGGGCTACATTTATTGGTTTATCGGTTTTTTTGGCTGAACATTTATTGACACCATCTGATAAAACAATATTGTGAACAACGATTGGTAAAGAGTTTTCAAGGTTAAACCCAATAGTCGGTACTGTCCTGGAACATAAAAAGTTATGAAAGCTAAGAGCTTTTTTTTTTTTTAATTTTTATTTTTCAGTTTCAAAATATAGTAGAATAAATCTTAAACCAAGAAATACAATGTAGTAGAAGAGGAATAATCTAAAGCCCACTAAACCTAAACCCTTTAAAAAAAAAATAAACAAATAAATGGAGAGAGTGAGAGAGATTGGACGTTACCTTTGGAAGTCAGATTGCAGCAACAATCCGTTTGAAGGTTTGCTACCTGGCAAACCTTAAACTCAGAGGGAGGAGAGAAGGTGAAGAAGGAGATAAAGGCAGAGCAGAGCCGGCACAGACATTGGAAGCCAAATAGGTAGGAAGTATACGTTAGAAACATCCGTTTACCCTTTGGAGGTTGAACTTTTCGCCAACCACTTGTTGTGATGGTCGAATTTTATTTTCAGTAAAACTAATTTGATTTGATCCTTTCACGATTATATAGCCAAGCTGTGGTATTTATGCTTACGTAACTTGTTTTATGCATAGCTGAAGAAACAGTGATCAATTTTGTAGTTAGAAGTAGCGGCAGCCGAGCAAACTGGACAATAAGATAGAAAGCAGAGCATGTGATGAACTGCTTGCGGCAATTTTCATCATATGTAGCAGCAGAATTTAGAGCAAGCAGTCATTTCACCCGGAACAGTTTGTATATGTGTTCAGCTGGCCAATGGAAAACTAAATTTGACCACAATACTTGTATTGCACGCCTCAGTTTACACTCTGCTCTGACCACATTTCATGCTCGCCTCTACTCGTCAGGAAGGGGCAGCAAAAAGTGGTAGTAGAAACTCTTCTCGGCTGCGGCAAAAGTTGGAACCTGAACCAGTGATGGAGCTGGAAAAGAATGCCTTCTATGTTGTCCGAAAAGGAGATGTCGTTGGGGTTTATACAAGTTTGAGTGATTGTCATGCTCAAGTTTCTTCGGTAATTCTTTGATTAAATTCAAGTTATCGGAAAATAAATTATGAATTTTTTGTTTGTAAATATTTATCCTGTGGATGTGATTGATTAACAATATGAATATGGTTGTGCATTTTCCATTAGATATGCGACCCTCCTGTTAGTGTCTACAAAGGGTACCATTTGCCGAAGGACGCTGAAGACTACCTCACTGCATGTGGGCTTAAGAATGCCATCTACACTATCAGAGCTACGGATTTGAAAGAGGATCTTTTTGGGACACTTGTGCATTGCCCTTTCCAAGTAATTATGACTTTGAATTTTGTGATTGTAGCTTGTAGGTTTAGACTTTCTGATTTTCATATCTCTTTTTCATATGCCAATTCCTTGGACCTTGATGCAATCGCTCTGAAAGGTTCAATTGGTCCACTTATGCCCATTGTGATATGCTGAATGAGGGTTTTAGGGTGTTAGTAATCCTACTAGTTTTAGTTTCTTTTTAAGGCAATTTAATAATCTGTGTAAAAGACATTTTTTGTTTTTAATGTTGAGGGCTGTAATATGATAACCAAGAAGTTTTCATTGTCTTTTTCTTTTTTAATAATGTTAACTTGAGTGGCTTCTCCATGAATCTCGTGATATTATTGTGGGTGGAAGTATGAAATTCTATTTTATATTCCAGGATCCAGCATCAATATGTGAAACAGCTGTCAAGGATAAATCCAAAGAGAGATCACATGAAATGCTTGGATCAGAATATATGGTAAGTATGAGGGTAAAATCTCTGACACAGAACTCCTTTCTTGTAAAAATTTGGCTATATTATGGTATTATCATAAGTAACTTAGTCCTTACTGATTAGTAATCATTTAGTTGTTCATTATGTTTTAAAGTACTTGGTAATGAGCACCATGCTCTGTCTCCAAATTCTTACTGAAGAAATCCATTTGTCCCCCTGTGTTTGAACAATAAACTTTCCTCCCTCACTTATTCTTTGTGAAGTTTTGCGTTCCATTGTTTTCAAATTGGCTTTTAGGCTAAGTTTGTTGGCTTGAATATCATTTAGTTGATGATTAAAATTTTTTGTTTTGTTTTTCATTTAACCAAAAAGTTCAATCATACACGTGAAAACCCTTTTTTATTGAGTTGGGTTGGCTCATTTTGTGACTTGTTCAGTCTGTCTCTGGCCTGGAAAACCCAACCCAAACTGCTCAGTTTAGTTTGGCTAGAAAATGAGAAACTTGGACAAACTAACATGAGAACCCTTCTACAGTATATTTTTGTCTTCAAAGTTATGTGTTCTTTCCAACCACATTGTTTAGAATAAAGTAATTATGCATATTTCCAAAGAACATTCCCTCTCCTATTCCACCTCAAGCCTTTTAAAATTTCTAATCATCAATTATAAAAAAATATTGGCTTCCTTTACGCTGCATAGACCATAATTTAACAGCCACCTCACCGTGTAGAAATAAAATTAGTGATCATTTCTTAGGAAGATAAAGATGTATTTATCATTGTTCCATGAGATAATTATACAAGTTTATTTTGCAGTTTAAAATTTATGGAGATTGTTGTATTTTCATTTTTTATGTTTACTTTCCTTCAGATTTGATTTCTTTACAATTTATCCTTTTTTTAGTATAAAATGGAAAAATAGAGTTAGGATGAAAAAGACATAAAAGATGCAACAAATAAAATGCACCATTTCATTGTTGGATTAAAATAAAATAATCAGAGTTTCCAGTGATAACATCTAGGATTGGGTCTCTGCCAGTAAATTTTTCTTAAATTTGATGATTTTCTTTTCATTATGAATGAAACTGTTCATTTTATTACTTGGTTTTTTCAATCATAAACTTTCTCAATTTGTATTTTTAACTTAAAAAGGGGTAAGTTGCAAAGAAAATGAAATCAAAGTGAAATATGCGTAAGAAATTAAAGTACAATGGTAGATTTACAAAACTTTTAAACTACTAAGGAAGTTTATGTACTTATATGTTTCATGTGAATGCCTAATCATCTATCTCATACAACTTATTTACATGTTAAATTGTATCAATTTGTTTAGCTGCTTTCGGATTTTTATGTAATTTAATGCTTTGCAGGAAACTATTAATTCCAATCCCATGTCAAATGATCCTTTGACAAAGCATGCCAAGTTGATCACCCTTCTGTGGTGCAATTACCATCTTTAGAATGTGCAAGTAGAGTCATGGTATTCAAAAAAAAAAAAAAAAAAAAAAAAAAAAGGTTAAGAGTCATGGTATTACTTGATGATGTAGTAACAACTATGTTTTGGTGATTTAGTAGCCCCCATTTGTGTTATTTTGTGTTGCCTTTTGTAGATCCTGTTAAATTACAGTATGAGTAGATGCAACAAGTATAGTGACCAAAATCAGGAATGCTTTAATTTTCCTGTTCATTGATTAAATGAACTTTTGGGCTTTCTAATTTGTGGAGGGCTTTTGGTCATGTAACTCTCTGATGTAAAATCAATTGGGAAAAGGAAGAGATCCAAGTGTGGTGGGAAAACAATAAAAGAAAAAGGATAGAAGAGGACAAATGATACTGTAAGATAGAGGAATTAGGAGGAGGGAAGAACCAGAGGGAGGATAGAAGCTTTAATGCTTAGTATCACTTTGTTATTCTAATATCTGAGGCAGCAAAACACTAGGCCACATAACACTTAGGAAATATTTAACCCTCAAAATTCTATGCAGCATCAGAAAAAAAACGAAAAGTGTCATAAATAGGTTATTACTAATTAGAAAGACTCAAATTTCACAGCAAAATCCTAATAAATGTCACCATATGATCTTCATCACTTTCCCAAATACTGATAGCTGGTGAGAGTTCTTTTTGTTTTTAAGATAATGATATATATATATATATATATATATATATATATATATATGTATATAAATAATATATATAGTATTTTTATTTATTATACATTCTTCATATGTGTACGAAAGAAAAACTTCAATCTTTTTTTGTGATGGTTTATGTGTAGGGGTCCTGTATTCTTGAGTTTGATGGTGCATCGAAAGGAAATCCTGGACTAGCTGGTGCAGGAGCTGTACTGCGAGCTGATGATGGAAGTTTGGTAAACATTTTACCTTTGATGTTTTAATATGTTTTGCTTTAATTGCTTTGTCACTCTAACATTGTTTTCTGTGTAGATCTGTAAACTGCGTGAAGGTCTGGGCATAGCTACCAACAATGCTGCCGAGTATCGAGCCATGATTTTAGGGTTAAAATATGCCCTTAAGAAAGGTTTTAATAGGATTCGTGTCCAAGGCGACTCCAAACTTGTCTGTATGCAGGTTATTGTTTTTGTGTTTTTCTGTTGTTCTTATTTTCTCATTTGTTGTAGGAGTTGAACAATGTGTCTGATTAGTTTGCTGTGATTATTATCTTATAGCTTCAGTTCTCCTGGTAATTATTTGGCAATTTGTTCCTGCCGCCTTTTTTTACTGATAAATTTTCCTACTTTCTACTCTTCCCTTGTTTGTAAAAGTATACAGTGATGATGATGGAATATCCTGTGCCGTTTCTGATCATTGAAAGTAGAACAAATCCAGAATCTCGATTGAAAAATTATATCCATGAGAGGAAACGTTTGACCAGATTTAGGCTAGAATCTGGTGCATTTTAGGCTTTCTTTGCACATTTTAGGCTTTCTTTTGGATGGAATTGCTTGGTTTTGCAAGAGGAACATTTGATCCTGAACATCATCTGATAAATTTGGATTTATTAGCTTGAAACAGACTTTAGTATTTTTAATTGTCAACTTCAGTCTTACAATGTCATTTCTCCTTTGTGTATGTTGCACCACATTATCTGCTTTTCATTTTCCATTTACACTTTTTTCAGTTTTTGAACTAAAACATTAATGAACAGGTCCAAGGTTTATGGAAGGTAAAAAATGAGAATATGTCGTATTTGTTTGAAGAGGTGAAGAAACTGAAGGACGAATTTGTTTCTTTCCAGATTAATCATGTTTTGAGGGTGGGTAAAGTTGCTTCTCACTATATATTGTGCTTTTTATTCATGATTTTGTATTACAAATCATGCTCACCTTAATTAATATTTCTCTCTCTCTTTAAGATAATCAAGAAGAATGTTTGATAAGGTTTTACTCTTTTTCTTTTTTTACTTTAGTAGGATTTGAACTTGGGACTATCTTGAAAGTTCGGTATTCCTTTACCACCTTAGCTGAGGTTGCTCTTTGATAAGGTTCTGATTCTTTGTTATGTGCTTTCTGAAGGACCTAAATTCTGAGGCAGATGCTCAAGCAAACTTGGCAGTCAGACTTCTTGGTGGGGCTTTCAAAAGTTAATCTGTTATGAAGCACTAAGCTTTACTTTGATTCAGTTATAATCATCAATTTATATGTGATCAATTCACTGCTGCAGATGGTCAAGTCCAAGAAGAGTCTTGAGAAGTAGTTTGCTAGCAAACCTGCATTCTGTTTTGATGGTAAACCTCTCAAAACTTAGTGTTCCTTTTAGTAGTTTTTCTTTTCAACTAAACTATGCATATGGAACATGTGAATTTTTTTTTTTCTATCGCAGTTATTAGATATTTGTATTTGTATCCACCCAAACAAGTCGGAGATGCAACAGCTAGTAACCGAGGCAACAAAGTAAGGAATGTACATGGTAAGAAGATAATGAGAGAAAGCCAGCAAATTAAGATCTAACAAGATCATCTATAAAACCAGCAAATTAAGATCTAACATGATCATCTATAAAGAAAACATCAAGGAATTCGCATACCCAATTGGTTTATAATAATAATAATTATTATTGTTATTTTTTAATCTTTCAAAACATTGTTCAACTGTCATATAACTTTCTTTTCAAATTTCAAGCAGAGTCTTGTTTCGTTTTACCATTTTGTGGTTGCAGTGTTTTTTAATTGTTATATTGTCATCATTATTGGGTTCATAACGAACTTGTTTGCTGCCCGGTTTCAATATCTTCAGTTTCAAGTCCTTGCATTATTTCTCGCAATTCCCTTTTGATTTATTTGATTCATAGATCAACATCACATTTGATTTTCTAACAAATTGTTGAAGCCCCTGGCACAATTGTTTGATTAGTAGTAAAGTCGTATGCCAATTTAAATGTGTTCGAATAATATTGTTATTAATGTATATTTTATGTTTTAAATGTGGCTCATGTATATTTTATTAATGTATATTAGCTATCAATTATAATTATTATTGCAAACTTAAATTGCGTAATTATATTACGGGACCTAACTTGTTAACCAAGTTTTTAGACGCTGATTGATGTAAAATAGGGTAAAATGTTTTTTTTTTTATGAATAAAAAAGGGTTTCAATGTGAGAATTATTAGTTTAGTATTTTGTTGGGTGATAGAATTTTATTGCTGTTTTAGCTTTGTAATTCTGTAGAAGTCTAGAGCAGTTAATCTACTCTCTTAATAGTTTTTCCTCCATTCGGTGTTTAGTAAAGTTGAGTACACCTAGGACCTTAATAGGGGTTTGTTAAGATTCGAACCGCAATCTTTATAAACAAGTGTGAGGATTCAGTCAGCTTCTTTATTGTTAGGCCACACTCCAGGTGCGGGTAAAACGTTTATTAAAGAAGAAAAAAGAATCAGTCATCGTTGTAATACAAGTTGTAAATTAAATGTAGAGAGGATATACAAATCTTATTGTTTCTCTATTAGAATGCAAACCTAAGACTATAGTTACCATGCACACATACCCTACTATATTGATATAGGCAATTAGGTACAAAATTAACAATAACATCATAGTAAATAAATACAAAAATAAATTTGTACTCTGTTAAACATTTAATTAATGATACATGTACAAATATGTTTTTCTGTGATTGTGATGTGATATTAATTCATTAGTCGATATACCCTAATAAATTGTACGTGAATTTTAAATGAAAGTCAATAACAAATTATCATATACAAGTGACATTAATTGGAAAGCCTTTTGGTATTCCCAGCTTTACTGTAATATTTTCTAAAACTTCTCTAATATAAATACAATAAATACTGCCAATGTTAATTATATTGCTTGAACAATTAATAAATAGTGGTCATCCACCTTAAATATTTTGCATTTATAACATGTCATTAAATTCTTAACTAATTTTAAATTGTAGTAAATCTATGTCACTGTATTTTGGATCGTGTAGTTAAGTTTTATTAGAGGGATCAAATTGAATCAAATTGGAAATTAGAGCGACTCATTTGAAAAAAAAAATAATAATAATAAAATTAACGAGGGACCAAATAAAAAATGGCCAATCTAGATGATACAAAATTGTATTAAACTCTTTATACATTAGTGAGTCTCTTCTAGAAATGAAATATCTTTAAAATGATTTAGCACTTTTAGTTGAAGACTATAATTTGCATTGCAAGTCCATGTTAGTGGAGGGAGGGTGTGGTCCAGGAACAAATGGGGGCTTCATATTAAAAAAGCTACTTATGTTTGTTGTTTTCACATTAGGATTTGATTTAAAATTCAAAGTTAAAATTATAATTTAAGCAGATATCATTTATTTGAGCGCCATTATTACAAAAATGCAAAGGCACCAAAGCAAGAATGCAGTTTAGGAGTCTAAGCCGCTGATCGAATGGAGAAGGAGCTTCTTCCCATATAAAAAGACATGAATACTTTTCAGCACCACCTGCTCTTCAGCACGAGTCCACATGGCATGGTCGCCAGGCATTGGAGCCGACAAGCCAAGTGGAAAAATGGGAGCACACCATGTAGACTTTGCTGCAGAGAATTGTGCTTAATAGCACGGTTCTATTCCATCCATTTGTTTCGTAATGCTTCTTGTCCTCCAATTTCTAGGCCGAAGCAACCAAAAACTAACAAAAAGAAAAACCAATGTTCTTTAAAATACTTCTTTAGATACATGCTGAGATTTTCTAAACAGCTCCACTATAGACATGGTACAATAATGCATTTGAACATGTACAGCGGTTTAAATTTTTGCCTCCAAGTATTAGAAATTACATTGACACGCACAAAAGCAGCAAATGTAAAAGAGCACATGTGACATGGTTAGCACTAGGCAAGTTGTAGCAAAATTGCCATTGAAGCAAACAGTTATATCCAAATGGTAAATAAAGTGAAACAGCCTATACATCATCCTTCCTACGAAATTTCCTAACCCTGACACTAATGGAACTTCAAGAATTAATCATCATCAGTATGGACTTCTATTTCAATCACTAGCACTAAATCAACCTAACTAGAATCATTGCTCCTCAGTGGCTGGTATGATCTACTACTACTACAGTCCCCTACCAATTCAGAAAACCAAACCTATTCCTGCCCCCACGACGTTCTCGTCAGTGGAATCTGATTCACTACCCACAGCTTCATCTGAGCACTCACTTGAAAGGAGTTGTATTCTGTCAGCATGCTCAACAAACCACTCAGTGAATTCAGGAGAAGATGCCCATTCTGCTAGAGCTTGCCGGGTTGATTCCTGTGTGAAATCATCCCATTCTTTCTTTGTGAACTTCTTCCGATTTTGTGTCTTGTGGTAAGTTGAATAGTATTCTTTTGATCTTGTCTCCGAAGATGGTGGTGATATCACACCTGCAGACAGATGAACGTATAGATAGTGACTTTAAAGAATCAAATAGCAGGCTTCACAAGTCAACTGAAAATGCTGCCACAACTTGAAACCTTTACTATTAGGTTGTAAAAGGTTGGAGCAGTAAGGGAATCCCTTTGCAGAACTGCCATAATTGTCTTTAAAAACAAGACATGCATAAATTTAGCATTTCTTCAACAGAGCAAATTCAATCCAGCGTCTCTCAGGGTTCATGAGAAATTTCAAACATGAAATATCTACTTATAACATTGATGTTTAGAAACAACCAGTCATGTGCATAAATGAATCAGATAAATAGTCAACGACAATATGTAATACCTTTGGCAGGAGATTGAGGCCAAGTAGATAGACTACTTGTAGCGCTCCACATGTTTCTCAAGTGGCTGGACCTACTAAGAAATTCAGCACGACTATGCCCTCTCAAAGTCTGTTTTCCTGCTGCATCCAAGGACTCCCATTCTGAGTATATGATTGACTCCTACATAAAACATGGCATGACATTAACACTTAAATGGAAATACATAGACCAGGCATAAAAGTAGTCCAGACACCTGCATGGTCAACAACACAGAACTCCATGGAGGCTTAACCATATAGCTGTCACAAAAGAAACTAGCATCTTGGTTTTGACACAGACTAAAATGTCCTAACTGATTACCTATTCTGCCATTCATCACCTTCACTACCAAGCTACCATAGAATGTGCCATCAGATGCTAACAGAAACAGAACACCATAACCCCATTTCAAAACGCTCCCACAGTTTGTGATTGCATTCATGCATTTAATGCAGACTCAGGAATTATGCCAACTGCACTGAAACTACTTCTAGATGTATTCTACTCGCTAAATGCAAACTTAAGGTTTATGAGACTTACATTTTCCGATGTGGCTTCAGAGAAGTGATTAGTTTGTGCACAGCCCAACAAGAAACCAAAGCCCCAACTGCTAAAGGAGTATCGAGTGTGCTCTGATAAGGAATTATGACAAACACATAAGAAATAAGGTAAGAGGAAACGTTAAGGACCATTAAGGATGTCCAAGACCATAACAAGAGAAATTGCCATTTACATAACTCACAATGATAAAAACGAATTGGCTACTTATCATCAGTATGATCCAATCATCATTGGTTCTACATGACAATATAATCGAAAAAAGCTTTAAAAGCACAAAATGTGGATATCCCAACAGTTATAGGCTAGCAGATGGTAGATGTGAGAGTAACAATCCATGCTTTTTTAGTGAAAATTTTGTTTATCATCAATGCTTGATGCTGTCAAGTGACAGGTAAAAGCTTCCTATAAGCTATGAAACTGATAGATAAACTCAGCTATATGTATTAAGGTGTTGTTAAGTATCTTCAGAAGCATATGAACACGAATCTGAGGCAGCTAAAACAAGGCAAAATCATTTGACAAATTCAATTGTATTCCTATGGACATCCACAGGCTAATAAAGTAAAATATGTCAGGCTGCTGCAAAAATAATACATCAGTACATAAATGAAGGCACAAATAGTGGTCTATAAACTAGAAAGTTTATTCATGCATGTCTAATAGGGTATTTCTCATGTTGAAGACTCCATGTAACAAAGAGACTATAAACAAGCCATGTCATAAAATTGCAAATTGGTTTTGTACACATAAGCAGAACAAAGAACAGAAACCAATCTAATTGATAAGCATACAGCTAACTCCAACTAACAAAGAGCACATACATCCCATATTCAACCCTGGTACCCTAATATAGAACAGAAACATTTCTAATTCCTTAAGAAGAAAAAAAAAAAAAAGAAGAAGAAGAGGAATGCAATGCACCTGCAAAATAGAAGTGGTTCCAGTTATGCGCATTGCCCATTTCACAAATTGAGCTACACTAGCATCCACGCTTCCATCTTTTGAGATTACAAATTTCCTCACAATCCAGTACCCTAATGCAGCTCCTGCAAGGATAATTGCCACAAGCAAAAATACTGAGACCTGTAAGCAAAATGACAAAGAACAATTCAACTTAATGGCTCATAAAAACATTGCCAGGAAAAAAAATGGCTCATAAAACATAATGCATATCTAGCATAATGTTGTTAAAGAAAAAGGATGATATATTGGTGATGTTATCCATGAAATATAAATGTTTGTCTAGATAATGCTGAAATGTGTCTACTGTTGTTTTGCATAATATTCTGATCTTACATTTCTGAAAACAACAATAACTGGCATTCCTATAAAATAGTTAGTGAAACTTAAATTGGTTAATCACCTTCTCAATAAAGTGATACATAAATGTTTGTCTAAATAATGCTTAAATGTGCATGCTTTTGGTGTTGCATAATATTCCAATTTCAACTAAATTTTAAGAAAACCATCAAAAGTGGTGCTACATTAAAATTTGCAACCTTTCATATACAATTTATTGATCAGAATATCAGCAACAGAACCAATATTCAAGACCTTGTTCAGAATAGCATAAAGAATTAGAACTAACGGGTTGTGCATCTCTTCGCTCAGCCCAAAATTTACAAGAATTGAATTTACCACTGCTGAGAAATGATGAAAAGATAAGATCCAGCTCCAACCTGAAACAGGACAGAAATTGTGAGGTAGCTTGTATTATATATTCAATGACACTCAGATAGAACTTTCAAGTAAAATAAGGCTAATGTACAACTTAACTCACCAGCGATCCATATATAGTAAGATAGAAGAAATTTTTCTGCCAGTTGGCAATAGTTTCATTCCCTACAACAAAATGAAAGAGAGATGAGGAACAAAGAAATTATCTCCACAATAAATAAATAACGGTGAACACTACATATCCCAGAATCCCCAACATCTAGGTACAAATTGCAAGAGCACTATGCATGTCAATCTTTAAATTGTTCAACCATCAGCAAATAAATGCACCTAGGAACTATAAAAGGTATATAAGAAAGTAAACTAAGTAAAATCAAACATAAAATATGAGTAAGAAAGAACGCAACTCAGAGACCAATGATTCAAAATTTAAAAACAATACTGAAAATTTTGCTAAAATATACTCACTTGGCCTTTATCCATCATGTCCAACCTACACTAACTATATCTAAGCTGGCTTTGGGGGTTTAAATAATAATAAAGAAAGACAATATAGGAAAGTTGCTCAACAGAAAATATTTCCGCTGTCGAACATATCGCTGGAGAAGTAATAAATTAAACCTGCCAAGGGAGAAGGATCCATTTGGTATTGCTTCTCGTGGTGCAAAGAATATTTTAAAAATAATTTTGAAAAAATTAATGTTAGGTAAAACTCTGACTAGATTATTTAAAATAAGTCCTTTGAGAAACAGGTAATAAGTTACTCCTTGAATTCTACTTCTGTAAAAATATGCCTTTTTAATAAATTAAAACAAAAACTCACCATATCCTTATTAAATATTTTATATTCCAATTTCCCCTTATTAAAAGTTATTTAACTCTTGATAAAAATCTCTTTATAAATCACATTTTGTAAATTAAGCGTTTACTCTCCTTTCCAGAAAATCTTTAAAACCAGTATAAGTATTGTCCATTTTTCTTTTACAAAATTCACTATTTTTACTTTTCTGTGTTCAATCTATTTTATTTTAAAGTTATATTAAATCTAAACTATTACACAATCCTGTTTGACAATTACCATGTCCACTCTTTACATATCTAGTTTTAGAAAATATGCTCTACAAAAGGGCCAACTGCTTCATGTGACTAATGTTCTTATAGACAACAGCTAATGGCTGACCCAAAAGTTCACAAGTTGGTTTAACATTACATAAAATGCAAGAAAATCTTTGAAACAAGGAAGCTTCCATGCAATAAATTCAATAAATGCCAGATGCCTAGCCTGAAAGGAAAATAAATGGATGAAATACCTGAAATAGAAGAATGATAATGACCAGCAGAACTCCTATAGCCATTGAACTGCTATAATAGAAAGGAACCCAACTGCTGACAACTGGGGCAAACAATATCAAAGCTTAACCCTATTGCTAAACAGACAAGGCGCCATTGCTGAAAATCTGCATAAAAAATTGTTGTAGTTTACACACAACAGTAAAAATAAAATTTGAACAGATTTTCCCTTCTAGAAGAGGGAGAAGATACGATACCTTCACAAGGGTGACAGTAACAGGACCAGATACTTCACCAGTAAACTTGACATCAACATATTTTTTCTGATAAGGTGACATAACAGAGCTCCACAAGCCTTTCTGAAGACTTCTCCACTCATCCTTCTCACACTGGCACAATCCAAGTGATTCATTCCTGCAAATGCAGCTTGGTTAACAAAACAATCCACAAACATTTTTGGTTTTAAATCTTCACATATTTTGGTCCAAATAAACATCGATGCAGAACCACAAGTAGAGAGAGCAAAGAGGAAAAAAAGATAGAAAGGAGATGGATGAGAGCGAATCGGATGAAGGAAAATATATTGTATATTATATATATTTTTAGTTTTGTTGAATAAGCAGTCTGAGAAATTAGAACACAATAAGCCTACCTATAAATAAGTAGTCCAATACCAATAAGGAAACAAAAGAAGAAACAGTTTAGTGTTCATGACTTTCCTTCTGGTTTTCAGTGTTTGGTAATCATAACCGTTTTTGGTCATAAGAAATTTGATTCCTTCAAAAACCCCTTTGAATTGGTTTATAGATTTTAGTTGTCATTCATAAAACTACTTCTCAACCATATCCACCCTCTCATCTCTTCCATGTCTCCTCTGTGTTTCTCCTCTCTCTCCTCAATTTTCTCTCATCACTATTATGTACCATCATTTCTTTAGAAAAAAAGAGAAAAAAAAGAACCAACAACAGCAAACAAGTTCATTGGTTTTTAATTTCTTTCCCTAGAAAACTTAAAAGTTTCCATGTCCAATTTTTAAAAATAACAAACTAAAAACCTTACAAAATATATTACATATAATCAGAAAATTAAATATTAAAGAAAGCTAAAAATATAGTCCATAGTAGATTGTGAGTCCTAGCCAAAGCCTAAACCAAGTAGACTTTTATTAACATAATCATATGACCTATATCACAACCTCCATCTGAGAGATAGGGTAGTATAGAGAAAGCATTCATACAACAGTAAATACAAGATAGTCCGGCCACCTGTGAAAACAAACCTGAATTTTGCTATGCAATCTTTCTGGGATTACTACGGATGGAGACAAGGTAACCCTGAAATGAACTGGCATAACTCCCAAGTTCCAATCTTGAAATACCAGAAACTTGAACTCGCTCACACAATACAACATTTTTAGAACCATGACTAGTTGAAACCCCTAAGAGGGGTGACGGAGCTGACATCTAGAACTGGGTTTGTAATATTAACATCTGCAATTTCAGGACGAAATACACAAAATTAACTCACCAAAGTGCATCAGAAAAAAAAAAGCATAGAGTTGAAAGAAACTCCTTCAGAACTCCATTATCCATGATATCAAATATTAGATACTTTCAAAAATTAAGAATAAAATAATATACTTAAACTAGAAGTCCTAGCGTACACTTAAAAATGACTCTAACATAAATAAGCACTTAAGCTCACAGAATGTGGGATAAAACCTTGATTGAGAACGTGCAAGTTCATGAGGTATTTACTACAAAATTCAAATCAGACCGCAGAATTCATAAAGACATAATACTAGCCAGAATAGTTGCCACAATATAAAAAGTACAACTTTCATTTTATTCATTAAAAAAAAGTCTCGAATAAATCCGAGCAGGGCCTAAAGTTCAAGAAGTCCACAGGAAACACTCAAAGAAGTTCTATAGAATACAAGTGGTACCAGTATAGATGAATTCCTATATATAAACTAATTAATTGATAAACAAAAGTCGACACGTTTCAAAACCCTAAAACCAAATAAATCAAACTGAGAAAAACCAAACCCTAATCGCTCAAAGAAGTTCTAAAGAGCACGAGCTGCACCAAAAAAGATGAACTTGTTCCACAGGTAACCGATGCCAACAAATAAACTAAATGAGGAAAAATTTGACGTATTTAAAATCCTAAACCATATAAATAAAATTAATAAAACCAAACCCTAAACCTCCACTGCCACTGTCAAGAAAAGCAATTCAAAGCTGATGCTTTATGGTCACTCTCAAAATTCAATATACATTGAAGAAGACCAAGAAATCTGAAAACTTAATTAGATGACCCATGAACTCGTATTTAAAGGAACCAAAAAGTAAAATAAATAAACAAATAAATAAAATCTGAGCGAAGCACTACCGACCCATACACGAATCAAATGAAAGCGAACAGAAGCGAAGGGAAGGGTTGGGGAAGTGAAATATTTGATACCTCTGAGGCGGGTCTCATGGTTGGCGTCTGAGAAGATGGAAAGCAAAAGCCAGAGAGCAAAGAGAAGAAGAGCAATACAACGAACGGAGCTCATCGCTCTCGCATACTCTCTCTCTCTCTCTCTGTGTTCCTGAGAAACGAAGGAAAAGAGACCAATTTGGTTATGGAAACTTTTATTTATTTATTTATTTATTAGTTCATCTTTCACATAATTGATAGTTAAGTTTTGAAAGTGAGCTCTTTAGTTAGATATATAATTATAAAAAATAATAAAAACATTTTTTTTTGGTGAATATAATAAAAATATTTATAAACTAGATAGAGAAACATATATTGATTTTGTGTGAATTTAATATTTTGAGAAATTAATTTCTTTTGAGCTGTATGAAGATATTAAATACTCTAAAAAAATACTTAAGTAAAAATATTAATCTTGTTATTTATTTTAAATAAATTATAATTGTTATTGCTTTAACTAATTATATAAATTTTCAAAAACGCTTTTATTTAAAGACTTGATTAAAAATCACGCTAATAATAAAAAGATTGCCGTAGGAAAACTATTAAAAATACTTTAAAAATATTTCACAATTTTTAAAAAGACTTTTAAAAAATCACAAAAGACTTCCACAGCTTCTAAAAGTTAAAAGATTTTTTATAAAAAAAAGTATTTTATAATTTTTTTGCTAAATATATTTCAAACTGTTCTTTTTATAAAAAAATATTTTTTTATTAAAAAAAAACAATTTCAACTCTAAATAGAATTTACAATTAATTATTTTAGTTCACAATTTTTGCTATATTTTTACTTGCGTTTAACAGTTTATGCATGCAATTGACCAAAAAAATATTCATATATGTATATATATAATTTTAATAATATAAATATTTTTATATAGAAAACTATTAAACGTATTTATCTTCCGTCATCGGTCGCCGTCCGATGCCCCAGTAGAAATTAATTAGGACGGTCGATTTTAATCGAATGGTTTTTATGTGGGACCCCCATTTGCGATGAGCTCTGTGCCGTAGATTCGAAGTGTGGTTTTAGAAAATAAAATTCAAATAAAAAATATATTTTTCATTTTTTTTGAAAATTCGACGTTGAAGATATTAATGGTTTGCCACAGCCAGTGAAGCGCAGAGCTCAGCTCTATCCCCCTCTCATCAGCTCTGAATCCATTTTCCCAAATGTTCCCCTGAACCAAACACCTTCTGGGGTCTTCATTACAATTCAATTTGGTTGTGGTTTCGTGAAGTTTATAATTCGATGGGAACGCTATCTGGGTGTAGTTTCAGCACTCTGGATTTCAGTTTCAAACCCCGAGAACTTACGAGACATGGAGTCTTGAAACAAAGAGACCCAAGAATTTGTGCTTCTTGTGTAGAGGTAGTTTGAGGAAACAGAGAATTCATATTCTCTTTTAGAAATTTCGGTAGGTTTAGATGTTGTAGTAGTAGTAATGGTAATGGAAATGGCGATAGAGAGGGTACCAGTACGACGTCGAACAACGACTCCAATGCCACAGTTACAACGACGACGGAGACGACCACTACTACCGCGGCACCGCCTGAAGAGGCCGAAGAGAGACACAAGAACGATTTTGAGTCGGATAAGAGCACGCCTGCATCGGCTTCTTCTCCACGGGTACTTTGCGTATCTTTGTGTATATGTGTATATAGATATATTCTAGCTTTTCCTTCTTATCTGTTTGAAGAGGAACATACATTTTGTTGTTTGGAAATACTTTAAACAACCCAATTGCGGTTCTGGAATTATGACCCACCAGTTTTCTATGTTTGAAGAAGAATGACTTTAGCATTAACATAAAATGGAAGCACTGAATTTTCGTTGTTAGCTAACGATGTTACTTGACAGTGTAACCTGATGTAGCTCTACCTTTCAATCAATTCTGTGCCTTTTATCATATTCTGGACAATACATTGTGATGGCATTTAATCATAACTGCTTTGGTTTACTTATCGTCTTAGTTAGTATTATAAATCATCTTCATGTCCATGTTAAAGGAAGTGCTTTATTGGGATTGGACTGTTAGTTTTTTGCTACGTTCAATTTCCTCTACGGCCCATAAAAGGCAATTATTTTATACTTGATCTTCATTGTATTCTAATTATTCCTTGGAAGGTAACTAACTAGCTCTTCTGTAAGTTTGAGGGATGATGAGAAATGGTGCTGAATTTGCTTGTCCACACCCATCTAATACAATAAGTGACAGTACTGACTTTATAATAAAAATATATTCCTTCTTCAGCCGCCAAGTGCTACACCACTAGGACCGGCATACAATAATTTTCAAGTTGACTCTTTTAAACTGATGGAACTTCTTGGACCTGAGAAAGTTGATCCGGGTGATGTAAAGCTGATCAAGGATAAGCTTTTTGGCTATTCTACTTTCTGGCTGACAAAAGAGGAGCCCTTTGGAGACCTTGGTGAGGGCATTCTTTTCCTTGGGAATCTAAGGGGAAAGAGAGAAGAGGTGTTTTCCAAACTCCAGAGTCAGCTGGTTGAGATCACAGGTGACAAATATAATCTTTTTATGGTGGAGGAACCAAATTCTGAAGGTCCGGACCCACGTGGTGGGCCAAGAGTTAGCTTTGGCTTGCTGCGCAAAGAGGTCTCTGAACCAGGGCCAACAACACTTTGGCAATATGTAATTGCTCTCTTGTTATTCCTTCTTACAATTGGTTCATCTGTGGAGTTAGGAATTGCATCTCAGGTATGCCAACACACTGACATTGCAGTATTATATTTTGACATATTCCCTATTTTTATCTTACAGGTTAACATAAATTGTTCATCAATGACAGGACTTTTTTGTCATTTCCAAAATATACTAATTGTATGCATTAATTGAACAGATCAACAGACTTCCACCAGAGGTGGTGAAATACTTCACAGATCCAAATGCAATTGAACCCCCTGACATGGAGTTGCTATTCCCGCTCGTGGAGTCCGCTTTGCTACTAGCATATGGTGTTTTGGGGTTTTTGCTTTCATGTGAGTTAGATCTCTATTCATTGAATTTGTTTGACATGCATGTGTTTTACTGGGGAAGAAAACAATCTATTGCATGTTACATTATTTTAGCCATTTGGTCCCTTACTTCATAATCAAATTTTGGTTTCTGTTATATGTTTTTGTATTTAAAAGTTTTGACTTTATTTCTATATTAACATGACGGGGATAATTATATGCAGGAAGTTGGGCACTGGCTGCTTTTCCAAAGAAAGTAAAACTTAGCATTCCCTACTTTATTCCTAATATAACTCTTGGCAGCTTTGGTGCAATTACTCAGGTGAGTATTTACAATTTGTCCCCATTGAGAAATTTTGGTCTTGGAAATGGTAAAGAGCTCAAGTTGTTCTTAATATAATAAAATCTGAGCAGGAATAACTTTAAGAGTTTCTAATTCTGGTTTAAGTAATTTAGTGTTACTTATAATTGGCTATAGTGGTACCCAGAAAGCGTGTTCAACTGTGATTGTCCTTAAAATTAGATGGTTAAAGTTGTAAAACAATGACTCTCCACAAAATAAGCAATAGTTGAAGACTTGGTTAGTACTTAGTAGTGATGGATGAAGCACCATGTTTAGTGACAAAGTGGGATTAGTAAGGGAAGCAAAGTAATAATTTTGCACGATGAAATGGTAATATGAAATTTCCATGTTTGACCAAGTGAATTGTCCCTGATATATGACACAAATAAGGAAGATAAAAAATCCTTCTATAGTCCTTGCACTTTCTATTTAGAGTAATGTCTCATCATCTTTGAGGGTATGATATAAAGCACCTTCTGTTAATTATTTTGGTTACCTGTGGATGAGATTTGTTACGTGACTCGTTCATGACTAAAACATTTAATATCTAGGAAGAAAATACTTATGAAAAAGGTAATAATTGAAAAATATTATATCACCTGTAAATTAATAAAATTCTGAATAATTTCACAAGATTTAGATGTATAGGTTGAAGACCCTTTTTTTTGGTCTTTAGTTAGTTATATGGTATATGTACATCATTAATAACAAGATAGTTCCCATTACCCAATCATTCATGCAGTTTAAATCTATTCTTCCGGATCGGACAACAAAAGTCGACATATCACTCGCAGGCCCATTTGCTGGTGCTGTTGCTTTCTCTCAATGTTTGCTGTAGGTCTGTTACTTTCATCCAACCCCAATACCACAGGAGACCTAGTTCAGGTTCCAAGCATGCTGTTTCAAGGTTCTTGCTTCTTGGACTCATCAGTAGAGCCACCCTTGGTTATGCGACGTTCCTCCTTTACTTTATAGTTGTCAGAAGTGTTTATGAGCTAGGAAACGCTTACAGATACAAAAAATATAATGCCCATTTTGAATTAATCTAACAAATGTTCAAATGAGGGACTATAAAACTCTTACTTGTGCTGTTGTAGAATTGTATGAAGTTTGGTCTAATTTAATATTCTAAACTTGACTTATATTTTGGTCCTTCTGTGGAAGTTGTAATTGACATCTTATCATTGTGAACATGCAGAGCAATGCATGCTGGGACAGTTTCAATTCATCCTCTTGTCATTGCTGGCTGGTATTATATCATTGCTGCACTGTCTTATTTTCTATAATTTGATGCAAAAAGTTTGTGATCCACGTTCTATTGCAGGTGTGGCTTAACAACAACAGCTTTTAATATGCTTCCAGTAGGATGCCTTGATGGTGGTAGAGCTGTGCAGGTAATCCCTCCGTCCTTTTCTTTATGCATGAGCTCTATAAATACACAATTGAGCCTAGATTGCAAATTAGTGGTGATGATGGAGCTTGAATGCCATTCTAAACTTGTAGAGCTTTAAATTACAGATTCAAAAATTTGTTTGGTGATATATTTATAGGTTTTAGAACTTTAATTAGTTAATGTATTTGTTTGTTTTAGGGTTCTTTAAACGCAGGCTACTTTGGTTCTCTTTACTCTATTATGGGAGACAGAAATGAATTTGGTTTGGGAAATTTTATCCTCTCGATAGAGGATTGTAATATATACTATATTTATTTGTCAGGTGCATGAGACTGCTTAGGAATGCAACTTCTTGAAAGTTTCCTTTTCATTTTCAAGTCTTGCTGGTTTTTGCTTATTTGATCGACTATATCTACTAACTTTAAATAATTCTGACAAACATAAAGGCAAAGTTAGTATGCTTTTCACTTTTTCTGCCCGTTGTTCCTTTTAGTTTGCTGAAAGCAGGTCTATCCGAGGTTAGTGTGGTAAATAGAAACATAATACAACATATCTAGTCTCTCATGAAC
>CM017583.2:18211190-18312059 GCA_007844105.2 Rhamnella rubrinervis | reverse complement strand
ATAATCTATGTCTAGCTTTGATTTTTCAGTGATATTCTGCCTTCCTTCTCTAATTTTTAACTCAATTTCTTTAATTTATTGGTGGAGATTGCATCTAAAAACCTGACCTCATGGCTATGAGGATTGAATACAACATTTTTGTATTGTGGTTTGCTTTGTTTTTGTTTTAAGAGAGAAACTTCTAAAGAATATTGTGGAGTTGTTTTTAACGTGTTAGTAGGATTTATCTATTTGAATTACTCACTGTGAATCTTTACAAGAGCAAGACAGTTAGAGCTTCTGTGAAGTGAATGAATATAAATTTGATTGCCATGCAGGAGAGGAATCTCCAACTGATGGAACTGCTTTTATATTTGGCAAAGATATATGCTCCAATCCTAAGGCAGCTGTGAGGCACGTAAGTATTGAATCTCTAATTTCTATTTCATTTAATCTCTACTGAATACAGACTATCCGTCTCAGTCTTACTGATGGGAACCAGCTAACGTTATTTCATTGATCAATTTCAGATTGGGTTTTGCCCACAGTTTGATGCTTTACTAGAGTATTTAACTGTCAAAGAGCATCTTGAGCTTTATGCAAGAATAAAGGAGTACCAGATTACAGCATAGATGATGTATGTATTTCACTTCAAAGCTCATAGTAACAAATTTACTTGTAACAGCCTTGGTGGGTGATCAAATTAGTTATTCTGTTCATTCTAGTGGACATGACTTACTAAGATTAACGATGGGTTCTATTCCAAGGTCTGGTTAACCATCCATGGAAATTGTCGTTGTTCAGCATCCCTTTTCTGCAGTTAGGAGTTTATCATATTATTAGTTAAATGATCTGGTAGGTGTCCACTGTATGCTGTCAGAAAGGTCGAAAGAAGATAAAATTGATGATGTGCTTGTAGTTGCATAATCACATATGCTAATATAAAGTTTCTCATCGACCTAAATTAATTATTTTGCATATTGAAATAATTGGAATGCCTAAAAAGGTTTACCTGTATTTAATACGTCCAATTGTGAAATGGTGTACACTAAAAACATGTAAATATCTGGACAGGTTGTCATGGAAAAGTTAGTGGAATTTGACTTATTGAAGCATGCTTACAAACCAACATGTACCCTAAGTGGGGAAACAAACAAGTTGTCTGTTGCAATTGCAATGGTTGGAGATCCTCCTATAGTCATTCTTGATGAGCCATCAACAGGTATTTCTGCTGATTTGTTTTCCTTCTTGTAGAACTTGCTTATTTTGTTGTAAAGTTGTCAAATTATCTTTATCTTCCTTAAAAGAATGAAAATGTTTTTGTGAAACTACTCGATGTTAAGCTTTAAATGCTTCATGTGGCCGATAACTTGTTATATGGTCCAAATCACTTAAGATTTGTCTTGTACATCATAAAAATTCTCTATGGCCAATACTGCATAATGCCCTGAAAGAAAAGCTAAGGTGAACGAATTGCTTAATTATTTCTCAAAGCTTTTGTAATCTTAAAAAGAAAAAACGGAGAAAAAAAAGAAAAGAAAGAAAAGGAAACAAATATCTAGGAAGGTGTTTGATCTAATAGACAGAATTCACCCTTGAAGGACACCACAGACACAGTTCCATCCTACTTTTACCATCACTATTACTGGTACCATTACCACCTAGGTCATTATTTGATCTAGACAGAATTCACCCTCTAAGAATGGACATGTCAGTCACAGTTCCATCCTACTTTCACCACACCATGAACACTATTGCTGGCATCACTACCACCTAAGTCACTGTTGTCTATGCTGCCATGTTTTATCACTATATCATTCCCTTCTTGTGTGGATACTTTATCATGATTCCATTGTTATTGCTGCAAAAGCTTTCATAATCATCTGCATTTACCATTGCCTTCCTTCTTGTTATTGGAGTTTGTAGTGCTTGGAGGTTTTGCAATTTTTTTTCCAGTTATCCATGCAAAATCGGTTTGAGTAGACCTAGAGTATTATTTGTAGCCAAAGGCATTAATTTATCATTGTTAATTCGTTGTTTCAGGTATGGATCCAATTGCCAAACGATTCATGTGGGAAGTGATATCGCGTATCTCAACAAGACGAGGAAAGACAGCTGTAATTCTTACCACTCACAGCATGAATGAAGCTCAAGCTCTGTGTACTAGGATAGGGATTATGGTATCAATTTACTTCACTTTCTGGAATTTTGAAAAATTAGTTAGTACCGCTTCCAAAATAGTATTTCATCTCATTTATGTTGATTTAAAGGTTGGAGGTCGACTAAGATGCATTGGAAGTCCGCAGCATCTGAAAACAAGATTTGGAAATCATCTAGAGCTAGAGGTATTTTTATCTTTTTAGGGCTTTTTTGGGGTTGGGGTTGAGCCGGGATTAGATGCCGAGACATTTTTAGAGCACGTTTAAATATTTTGATCTCTATACTTCTGTTGTCTTTAGATTAAACCTATTGAAGTCAGCTCCGAAGACATGGAAAATCTTTGTCGAATTATTCAAGAGAGGCTTTTTGACATACCTTCTCATCCCAGGAGCTTACTTGGTGACCTTGAAGTTTGCATTGGTGGAATTGACTCTATTAAGTCAGAAAATGCATCTGTTGCAGAAATTAGTTTGTCACGCGAAATGATAATTACAATTGGACGATGGCTTGGCAATGAGGAAAGGATGAAGACTCTCATATCAGCAAAACCAATTTCTGATGGGGTTTTCAGTGAACAGTTATCTGAGCAATTACTTCGAGATGGTACCAGCTTGTTAATAGTCTTTTTTTGTTGTTGAGATGTAGATTGACAAGTATTTTTCAGATTTCTTGCATGTGTCTCCCCAAATCTTTGGTGCTTTTATTTTTGCATTAAAATGTATGATATTTTATTGTGTGTCCCTGGTTCTATCACTCCCAAGACTTTAAATTAGGGTCTTTTAACATTTTTGTTTTTGAGTTTTTGTAGGTGGTATTCCATTGCCAATATTTTCTGAATGGTGGTTATCCAAAGAGAAGTTCTCAGTAATTGATTCATTTGTGCTCTCGTCATTTCCTGGTGCAACATTTCAAGGGTGCAATGGATTGAGTATTAAATATCAGGTATAATTTTTTTCCTCCCCCTTTTTCAAATTACACCTGACCATTTTTCTTGATTTCACGTGATGTTTAACTACCATGTTCGAGCTCCGATTGTCCCGCTTCGTTACCAAAATCTATGTTACCCTATTAGATGTTTGAGAAAATGAACCTTGGAATCCTCTGACATCTCTTCTCCCATTATGTAATTGTCTTTAATTTTATGTTGAACTGAGGATGAAGCCGAACCCCCATTACCAGTGTAGGCTATCATGAAAACAAGAAATTTTGTTGGGTTAGGTTGTCATTCTAGCTGGAGCTTTTATTATTCACACAACCATCTGATTTGTTTAGAAATATTGAGACTTCACAAAAGCCAGTTTCCCACCAATGTCACTGTTGGAGTGGGTACTTTCTAAGGATATAATACCGCTCAATGCAACCATAGGAGTGAATATTTAAGGGTGAAGGCGAAAACTTCAACTAGAAAACCCATAATTTATGAAGGGGAGAGACTATTTGACATTCTTTAATCATAGTCATCCACATAATATTCCTAATTTTCGTACATGTATACATTTGATATGGCAATTGATCTTGAATTTTAACGCAGTTGCCTTGTGGGGAAGACCTGTCACTAGCAGATGTCTTCGGACACTTGGAACGAAACAGGTATTCATCATCCATATAACTTTCTTATTTCTTGCACATTAATCCTTTATTTATTTATTCATTATTATTTTATCTTAAGCTTGCTGATGTTTTTCTGTAATCTCTTCCCCAGAAACCGACTTGACATTGCTGAATACAGTATCAGCCAGTCCACGCTTGAAACCATATTTAACCATTTTGCAGCAAACCCTTGAAATAGTTGTTTCCTCTTCACAAAATTGTACTAAATTTGATAGGACTCGTCAAAGTCATATACCGAACGAAGAGTCTCCCTTGTTTTTGTGTAAGGTTGAGATCGTCTCTGAGTTGTTAGGTTTTGTAAGTATTATTAACCAGAAAATATATATATATATATATATATATATATATATATATATATATATATATATATATAAATGACTAATTGGCCTTATCTGAAATGCAATATCTTATAGTACTTGACTTATTAGATTCTTGGGCATAGGATTTCTATATGAGTGAATTGCACAAAAAAACAAATTATCCTTTAGGAAATTTGAATCTTGAATAACAAGTGGGGTATATATATATAATTTTTGTTGGCTTTTGACCAGTCATATATCATGCTTACCAACCATGGAACACAACTACCACCATTGACTGATTGAAACTTGGTAATAGCCATGGCATCTCCTATTAAATTAACAAAGAATCGAAGTAGAAAGTCAAATAAAAAAAAGAAAATTTACAAATTAATGTCTTTATAAATGTGATAACCAAGTGAGTTTTTTCCATAATGTAAGGGAGACTATTTGAGATTGAAGTACTCTCTTTGTAAACGCCATCCATGATATTTGTTGACGTTGCAGGTTTATGTTAAGTCAAATGGGCGCATAAACACGCAATGTAATGTAAGCAACTTATTCTCAAATGAAATTTTTTATTTTTATTCTCTCTAATTTTATAAGTGGAAGTTTTATAATTTATTTATAAATCTCAAACCCCTCTATCAGTGGTTAGCGCATCACCTATTCTTTGACGTCCTTCAAAAGATTGAAACCAATCAGCTGGTTTGGCTTTGCAATTGCATGTTGAGGTAGTTGCTGGCAGTTTTCGAAGGAGGACACATGGTCATTGTAGATAAATTATAAGGGAAACCTTGATTAATTAGTAGATAAATAAAATTGACTTGATCCATGACTTGTTCAAAACGCAGGCACGTACATGCAAATATTTGTAGCTTGAAGGAAATTTTAATTGAAATAATCAAGAATCCAAGACGTGATGATGTGTGTACCACCACCTACTTTCGGAGGAAACCATCTTCCATAGATTTTGATTAGCTTATATCCCAGCCATCTTGTATAAAAAAAAAATCAAAAACAATTATCTTAATGACTCTAACCCATCCAAAATGAAAAATAGAAAATAAAACCGAGCATGCCCACCTAGAAGAGAGAGAGCTAAATATATATGTAGGTAGTAATAATTCAATTGTGGAGATCAACGTTAATTAATATTGTCTGTAATTCCCAGGTCGAACTATCTTCATAGTTTGATCACTCACTGCTCCCAAATTATATGCAATAAAATACCATATTTATAGTCCTCTAATATATAGGGAAGCTTAAGCTTAATTATTAATTGTTATATATATATATATATATATATATATATGTATTATATTATATATAAATGGGCACTTCATTTGCATGCTTGAGATAGTAAAATGCTTGCGCTTGCACTAATTTCTTCTCTCTTTCTCTTCCTTTCCATAGTTCCCTGAACCTCCAACCTCACACCAAACAGCTTTGGACCCTGGTTATGTTCACGTTGTTTGTCCAGGTGAGCGTACTTGGCCACTAAATCAAGAAGCTCCTTGCACTTGTTTTTCATGCTTGAGAGCTCAGTGTTGAGAACCCCATTCTCCTTCTTGAGGCGCTTGTTTTCGTCCATGAGGGTGCTGTAGCCGGACGACGAAGATGTCGAAGAAGACCTTTGGTCTTCATCGGAGTACTGATCTTGTACTTGTGGTGCTGGTGGTGCAGCGGATTGATCACCATTTAGGGCATCAACAGATTGTTGCTTGTTCACCCACGCTTTTCTTCTGCGTATTTCACATAGTTGCTCTTTCTCACCCTTTCGAAACTTGTCGTTGCAGAACTCCCAGCGGCTTGTTGCAACTTTACGGAATCCCTATATATATATATATCAGTCACAAAAACATGAAATTAATGGTTTAAATGTTAACCTTAAATGGGAATTACCCAATTGGGAGGAGTGACATTTCCAAAATATATTTGTTTTAGTTCTAAGCCATGCATGTTGATAGGCTTTGTTTCAAATTATTGGAATTTTAGTTCAAAATTTTATTTAATTTTCTGATTTCATTTCGAGGCTAAATTGTTTCTTTTTAATATTCCAAACACTGCTGTTTTTTTTTTGATAAAAACGAATATGCCACCTGATCAGAAAGCAACAAAACTTCGTAGTTGATTAATTGCTTCATAAAAAAACCACAATCTAGATAGGTTAGGTAAGACAGGGCCAGTTAACCTTATATTATCACTTCGAAAATATGAACTTTAACTTAACTGATGATTTAGCAAATTATGGAAAGACTTGTTCTCTTTTCTTACATCTTTTCTTCTTCTTCTTCTTCATTATTATTATTTTTTTTCTCATGAAATATAGGGAAAAAAACAAAACCAAAAAAAAAATGAAGAAAAAAAAGCAGCTAGCTAACTAGGGTACCATATAGAGTGTGTGGTAGTATAGCAAAGTATTTGAAAAAAGAAAGTGGGGTTTGAAACAAATAATAAAAATGGGTTGGAAAAGCACATACATAAGTATTGAGCTGTCTAACAAAGCTTGAAAAGTTGCTATGCTTGAACAGTGTTGGAAGGAGATCTCTGGCGAACTCCGCCGGCTGCCACACAACGAAGGCCGTGCCTTCTGAATTCCATGAAATTACGTCGTCGGTTGCCGGATCCTCAACCAGCATGTAAGTCTTCAACAAGAAAGGTGGTGGCGTTGACTTCCTCATGCATTCCAACAACCCCTTTTGATCACACACACCCTCCATATATTTAATCACAATTCAATTTATTTACACACAGAGATCTAGAAGAAGAAGAAGAAGAAGAAGAAGATAGAAGAAGAAGAAGAAGAAGAAGATCGAAGAAGAAGAAGATCTAAGGGCTGGAGAAGAGAAGAAGGGCAGTTAAGAACTCCCAACCCCAACAATAGAAACCCAACACGACTCCACAGTTCATGAGAAATGTAAAATTGACCTTCTTTTGTTTTTTGTTTTTCCTTTCTTTTCCTTCCCTTCGTAGTTTCTCTACAACAAAAAGAAATGGTTGAAACGTATGTTCTAAGCTTATCAACTCCTTTTATAGTGTGGGAGAAAGAAATAGGCATGCACTATTCCTTATTATTATTGTTATTATTATTATTATTATTATATTCTATGATACTATATTCATATATATAAAGTCTACCTCTAGATATATATCACCACCTATCGGCCAAAGTTAAGAATGCACCTTTGTCAACCGTTTGATTTCGTGATCAATCAATTTTCAATGACTAGGGGTTAACCATCTGTTTGACCAGTCAACTTACGACAAATAATTGTTCGTGCATGTTGGATCATTGTATACATGAGTAGCCTTCTATGAAGAAAAAGAAGTGAAACCAGGATAAAGAACAATATAATATATATATATATATATATATATTATGTATGATTCATTTTCAATAGAAGGGTGCAAAACTAAATTAGATTAAATAAATAATAATTATAATTATTAATATGGGTATAGTCAAGATGAATGAAACGAAAAGCAACAATTTCCATGTACTCATAGTTTAATCATTTAGATGATAGATCACCAAATTCACATTAGGGTAGAAAACCATATGAATCATAATTTTGTTATGGGGGTGTTGGTTATTCAGATGGACGGTCAAGATCATAGGTGAATACAACAGGAGGCTTATCTCATTTCTTGATCAGTCCCCTCAAAATAATGTTATTAGTTGTTCAAAGGCCTCAAGGTAATGCCAATGCTCTCTCTAACGTATGTGGAGTTCCTAGGTGTAAACTTTCCACCAAAAAAATATAAAAAGAAAAGGACAAAAAATCAAATAAAATAAGGTATGTAGATTTTGATTTATTCCAACATCACCATCTGATACTTTCGAGGGCTTTATTTATTTATTTTCCAATGAGAGAAGTGACTTTTTGACTTTTATGTACTGTTCGTGTCTGAATTTCTCTTTGCTGTGGATTGCTTGCGGCTAACTTTCTGATTAAGCGTTTATTAAACACGCTCGCATGCAGAATTTTTGTTTTACTTTGTGACTATTCATTTATTTATATGTTTACTTGGAATAACTTGATTAGAAGGAAGTTTAAAGATCATTAATCACTGTTTTGATGATATGATTTACGGTCGTTTTAACTTGTGTGGCACGTGATCATGGACTTCACCCAGATTACATAATAATATTAAACTAATAATAATTAATTAATTTACAACTTATGAGATGAGGGGTTAAAAAGTTTCATAGTGAGTCAAAGTCAACAATAATTACATATTTCCATGGAGCGTGCACTTTCACGCGGGATCATGTATAGGTGTTAGCTGCAGAAGGCTGAGATGGAGAGATGAGGAAATTCAGGGTACATGGACATGGAATTTTGGAAGAAAGGTTCTGATTTTTGGTTGGGGGCAGCTGGTCTTTCTTGACTGCATTTATTTATCTTCTTTTTATTTTATTTTATTATTATTATTTTTTCTAATTTATTACAACTTTTTTCTTCTTATTTTTATGATTACTGCTATTTTTTCCAAATTGTTTTGCTGATTTTGTCGTCAATAGGCCCTCACATTCACCAACCACAGATCTGTTTTCCCATTTGGACACCCACACTAGATGATGGTTTGTGTGTGAATGGGGCTTCACAATGACATGCGCGCTGCAATATATTTTACACACGCAAAGATAGCTACTTCACTACAACTACTACTGAGATCAATGCGTTTCTTTTACGTCGTCACAATTTGTATTCGCAACTTATCAATATATATATATATATATATATATATGTATATATATTGACAGCTAACACATTCATTAAATAAAAGCTTAAATACATTATTTATATTCCAATATAAATTGTGTTGAATAACTGTATTTTTATTATTTTTTTAATCAATTGTCCAAATCCTTGATGGACCCTCCAAAGGATATATACTAGCTGGGATGTAATTAATATTAATGTTTCTAAATAGGTTCAAAACATGGAATTTTGTTACAATTCAAAGCTACTTGTGTATTACAGCCTCAATATATATATATATATATATATATACACGCTTTATAATTAAAGGGTGTCTTATATGTATGTATAATCTTTTGATTTCAAACTACCCTAGGCTATACTCCAAACTTTGTTCTTCAGGGGACCCAAAATAATCCATTTTATTAGACAAACAACACGTTAAAGCCTAGCAACTTCATAGTTCTCTGTCTTGGTCAGTTGGGACCCGTGGCAGATAGTTGTATGAGTCACCGAAATCCATAAACATATATGGACTGTATATAGTTCTTTTGGTGGGTATATAGTCACCCGATATCGTTCCTAACAAAAACACAAAAGAAGACTACCCACAGACACTGGCCCATTGTCTTATTCACCCATTGGCCTAGTAACCGGTAATCGATGGCCCATTGGTTATTGACCGGATAGTTGTTCCTGACAAAACACATCGTCAAATAAGGGAAAGCCCAGACCAATGGCACTGTAACAGTAACTAGTACTCAGACAACCCACAGACAGTGGCCCAATGTCTTATTCACCCATTGGCCCAGTAACAGATAATCGGACTACCCACATACAATGGCCCATTGGTTATTGACCCGATCGTTGTTCCTAACAGAAACAAAGTCGTGAAATGAGGGAAAGCCCAGACCAATATGATACTGTCCCCATTACTAGTACTCAGGCTACCCACAGACACTGGCCCTTTGTCTTATTCACCCATTGGCCCATTAACTGGTAATGTGAGTCTCCACAGACCTTGGCCCATTGATTATTGACCCGATCGTTGTTCCTAACAGAAAAAGCAAAGAACCCGAATCGTCAAATTAGGAAAAGCCCAAGCCAATGGCATATTGTCCCAGTAACTAGTAATCAGACTACCCACAGACACTAGCCCACTATCTTATTCACCCATTGGCCCGGTAATCTGTAATCGGACTACCCACATACATTGGGCCATTAGAAGGGACACGATGAGTGATAGAGATTCGAACCCAGACCAATGGTACATTGTCCCATTGACTATTAATCAGACAACCAACAGATTCTCGCCCATTGCCTTATTCACCCATTAGCCCAGTAAACGGTAACCGGACAAACCCAGACCAATGGCACATAGTCCCAGTAACTAGCAATCAGACTACCCACGGACTGACCCATTGTCTTATTCACCCATTGGCCCATTAGCCAGTAATCGGACTTAGAAACTCAGACCAATGGCACATTGTCCCAGTAACTAGTAATCAGATAACCCACAAAACTCGCCCATTGTCTTCTTCACCCATTGGCCCAGTAAATGGCATTCGGACTACCCACATAAATTGGCCCATTTGTTATTGACCCATTGGTAGGAACAAGAACAGTGACGGAGATTCAAACTCAGAAATCAGACTACCCACATATACTGGCACATTGTCTTATTCACCCATTGGCCCAGTAACCGGTAATCGGACTACCCACATGCATTGGCCCATTGTTGACCCATTGGAAGGGACACGAACAGTGACAGAGATTCAAACCCTGAAACCGAAGCGCTCAAACCGTCGCGATATTTCATGGCATTTGTAAATTGTAATTTCAATTTTGAATTAGCGATTTGTAGAAAAAACCAGAGGAACCCCCAGATATTCAGATCTCTCTTTGTTTTTTTTCCGATTACACACCCGTTGAGGCATTGCAGAGCATATTAGGGTTCCGATATTTTAACTCCGCCATAGCAGTCTGTTTTGTAAGCAATTTCAGAAGCAAATGTCGGCTTCGACCGTTTCGATAACGGCGAATCCGGCGACTCGTCGTAGACCGGTCGTTGCCTCCGAGAAGAAATCCAACATTGAATTGGTCCCAGCCGAACCCCAAACTAGGACCGCTGCTGATAAAACCGCCCCTTCTAATGGCAGAGATCTGAGCAACCACTCCATAAGAGGGGGCGAAGCCATCCTCGAACGCACTTCCAGAGATGCAGTCCAACTCAAGAGATCGGTACCCAGTTCCACCGTATCTCCGCCGAACTCCCGGCGTTCTCGTAAGGCCATCCCTGCCAGGCCACGTTGGCTCACCATCCTCAGTGTATTCACCAAGAATTTTATTCTTCTCTTGACGCTCGTGGGATTGGTCCAGATGGTTAGGAGGCTGGCCTTGCGATCGGCAGACGATGCCCCATGGCCTTCACGGACTTTGAGGGTCGGATTGCAGGGTTGGAAACGTTGTTGAAGACCACCACGAAGATGATACAGGTGCAGGTGGAGGTGGTGGACCGCAAGGTTGACAGCGAGGTTGGAGGCCTGAAGAGGGAAGTTAAGAAGATTGATGACAACGGTCTAGTAGTGGAGAGAAAATTGAAGGAGTTGGAGGTCAGGAGTGACGAATTGGAGAGGTTGATGGACGAGTTGAGGACTGATACTGCTAATTGGTTGTCCAAGGAAGAGTTTAACAAGATTTACGAGGACTTTAAGAAGTCTAGAAGTGGTGAGTATGGTGATGAAGAGGCCAGTTTGAATGACATAAGAGTGTATGCGAGGGATGTGGTCAGGAAGGAGATTGAGAAGCACGCGGCCGATGGGCTTGGGAGGGTGGACTATGCTCTCTCACCTGGTGGAGCCATGGTTGTGAAGCACTCGGAACCATATTTGGCGGAAGGCAAGTAATTGGTTTCTGATGAATGCGAAAAGGGGGTTCATAACAATGCAGATAAGATGTTGAAACCGAGTTTTGGAGAGCCAGGGCAATGTTTTCCGTTGAAAGGAACCAGTGGATTTGTTCAGATTAGGCTACGGACAGCAATCATCCCAGAAGCTGTTACTTTGGAGCATGTTGCCAAGGTGATCTTTTCTTTCAGTACAGGATTTTAGTGTTGCTAAATCTTGTCTTTTTACCACGTGCATTGGGTCACAATCTTTCCTCCTTTTCATTGCAGAATACATAGTTCGGTAGGTTATTTATTTAAATAATTGGGTTTATGTTTATATCTGTTCAATCTTACATAATGTTACAACATTATGTTTTGAATTTAATATCGGATGTTAGATTTAGGATTTAAGTTGAGATGTATATCAATTGTGAATTTTCTTGAGGATTTGAACAAGGTTTGCTTTACTTTTGTTTGGGGACCTTTACTTTGTTTGCCCGATAATTTGGCGTATTTCACAAAATTGGAAAATGAACAAATTTTAGGGATTGAATCAAGCGGCCATTTTATTGGCTTACAGACTGGTATATGATACCTTTTTTTTTTTTGGTTAAATAATTGAAATTTTCTAGGAAAAAATATCTGCACCTGTAATCTGTTTCATGAGACTTGAAAATAAATGTAATAGTTAAAGTTGCAGTGACCATCCAATTATGGCTGTCATGAGTTAGATTGTTATTAGAATTACGGATTGACATGAATAGGAAGAAGAAATTCACCCCATTTGGCAATGGGCTAGGTAAAGTAGTCTACATAGGCAGATTTTAGTGTCTGTAGATGTTTTATTAAAAATGTGATTTTGTTTCTGTTGTTAATTGGGTATCGGAATATCAACCAAGGTAAAGATGATGCTAAAGGCAACTCTGGATATATTTTTAGGTGGTGGCAGTTTGGTTTTTGTGGGCATGGTGTTTGTGGGTGTCATTTGAATGGGGGTTCTAAGGGTAGGGATTAGTTCAATTTTACTGCCAATAATTTCAGTTGTTATAGATTGCCTTGATAACACCAATCTGAATTAGTGAGTATTTAAGAGATAAGTTGAGAATGGAGTTGAGAACGGTCGTAGTTGCACCAAACTAAACTTTTCATATAGTTTTATGGTGTTTCTTCTTGACCCATCTCCAGTTAAAATTTAGTGTGCTTGCACTGTATTGCTGCTGCAATTTGGAATGTAGTTTTGTCAGATTGGTATAGCATGGTTAGTTTTTATTTTGGATTGGTTGCTCATATGTTGCCTATATTGCATCAGAAACATGTTTGATGGTTGCTGAAGTACTATTACATTTTAGAACATATAAAAATAATAAAAATGAAAGACGAGGTGCAAAGTCATTTCTGCTTTTTTCCTCAACTATTTGATATATCATCCTTTATACCATGGTTAGTTTTTATTTTGGATTGGTTGCTCATATGTTGCCTATATTGCATCAGAAACATGTTTGATGGTTGCTGAAGTACTATTACATTTTAGAACATATAAAAATAATAAAATGAAAGACGAGGTGCAAAGTCATTTCTGCTTTTTTCCTCAACTATTTGATATATCATCCTCTTACTTCTATTTTACTGCAACTTAATTGTAGCCCCATTGTCTATCTTTATATTGATTCTGATAATGTCAATGTACTGAACTATTTCTTCAAACAGAGTGTCGCATATGACAGATCCAGTGCTCCGAAGAGCTGTCGGGTTTCTGGGTGGCTGCAAGAACGGGATATTGAATTACCAGATGATACAGAGAAGATGTATCTTTTAGCTGAGTTTACTTATGACCTGAGAAGAGCAATGCACAGACCTTCCACGTTTTGGACTCAGCAAGCTCTAGCGTTGTTAATACAGTAAGGTTTGATTTCAGTTCCAACCATGGAAGTCCTTCGCACACTTGTATCTATCGGCTGCGGGTGCATGGACATGAACCTGATTCTGTTTCCATGATGGCAATGCAGTCCTGATGTCACATATGTACTTTATTCTTGTAATAGTTAGTTTCTACTTTTCATGTATTCTTCTGTGTTATTTTTTTTTTCCTAGGGTTCTAATATTTGAACTCAGATTTTTCTACTTAGTAGATACTGGCCTGTTAAGGGTTCGTATGTAGAGTTTTCTAGTTCCATGTCAGTGTTATCAAATGCACGCGTCTCCTATGGATTTTTTTTTAAATTTCCCTGTATTCTATGGACTACTGAACCCATGTTCATGTTCATAAAGCAGGATGAGAAAAATTAATTGTTGGAGTTATATACATGGTATTGCATGCCTGAGTGCGTTAGAATTTATTGGGTTTTATTTATAATTTTGTAAATATAAACAATTAAATATGAAACATTGTATCAAATTTGATCTAACCAAAATGGATGCCGCTCTTTCTTGGGCTTCTCACTTCTTTCCTCGCTTTTATCTTAATGCATGTTGATAAGTAAAATGACTGCAATAGCCTTGATCTCTCCAACGTTAATCATCATGTCAAAGAAAGCCATTAATAAAATTAATAATTTTTTGATAATTAAAATTAAAGGGAAAATGATTAACACACACTATATCGTCAGCAATTGCTTGGCTTCCATAGTCTTTTTATTTAAAAAAAAGAAAAGAAAAAGAAAAACTATAATTATATATTTATTATGACTTATGAGAAGTAGTAATTTTTGTTCTCAAGGAAAAAGGGACAAAAGAGTAAATAATGCATTTCTGTCAGCCCTAGAAAGCGAGTTGATTCTAATTGGTACCGTTGCGAGTAAAGATATAGATGCAGCGAGTGTGTGCGTCACAGCCTCGCGAAAACAGAAATAGTTAAAACTGCAGACTCCACCATTGTATGGTCTGAAACGTACAAGTGATATGGCTGCGAAGATAGGAATCGGAATCGGCTCCGTTCCGACTCACCGAGTCCCCATAACCTCTTTACCTAACGCTCTTCCTCCTCCCCAAAGTCTCATCTTCCTCAGACGCTTCTCCACTCCTCGACGAGCCTTCCATGTTGGCTCATTCCGAGCTCGAACTTCCACTCTTCGACTCAGAGCTTTCTCCGAAGCATCTACTTCCTCTTCAGGTTACTCGCGCACACAGAACTCTCTCTTTTCTCTCCGTGTCTCTATCTGTGTATGTATTTATGTAAGCAATTATGGTTTTATGCATATATATATATATATATATATATATATGATAAACTGAAGCAGTAAATCCAATGAGTTCAAGTTTTTTTCTTTTTTTCTATTAATATGCAACGAAGGTTCTAAGCGACTAATTCAGGTGCAGACTCTGGTTGCATCTTGGAATTTTGCTTTGATTACTTTCTTTGAAGCTTAAGTTGAATGCATTTTTCAACCTTCAATGACGAATAATTTGCCTTGAAAAATGCTCGAGGAATGTTGCGGTGTGGATGTATTAACGGGAATATGTTAGGATAATCTATGCAAGGACTTACATTGTCTATCTGTAGGTTGGAAAATGTATTCATTTTATTCTATGCTATATGCAATTGTAGAAGACAGATTAAATTGAGTTGGATTATGAGTTAGACGGCGTTAACTTTACCTGAATTTTTGACAAAAATATGCATTATATTCGTGAAGGGACTAAAATTGTACGAAATGGGTAGCCATATTTGGAGTCTAGGTAAGAGAATTTGGTCATGAATGGTTGTAGTCAAAGCTCCAGAACTGGACATGAGAGTTTCTTCAATTTTCGCATTTAGAATTCGAACATGAACGGTTGTAGTCAAAGTTCTCGGTGTACTAGTTGGTTTATCACGTTGCTCATAAGCTTTTAAGTTGTGGCAAGGTTAGAATTCAAGCAGGGGTTGCATTAGAAGATATTTGACATACGTGTGAAGTTTCTATATATTCCTTTCCATTGGTAATGAATTGGTGTGGAATTGAAGATCTTCTTTTCTTGTTCGGGGTTATACTGCAGTTCTCTTTTTAGCTTCTTTATATCAATTTTATGGCATTCTGTGATAACTGGAATTTATGGTTTTTCAATATGGGGTAATTACAGCATTCTATTCTTGCAGGAAAAGGCATCGAGAATGTGGTAATTATTGGCTCAGGTCCTGCTGGATACACTGCAGCTATATATGCTGCTCGTGCTAATTTGAAGCCTGTAGTATTTGAGGGTTATCAAGTAGGTGGTGTCCCTGGGGACAGTTGATGACCACCACCGAAGTGGAGAATTTCCCAGGGTTTCCTGATGGGATAACTGGTCCAGATTTAATGGACAGGTAAAATAGAGAAGTACATTGAACCAAACTTCTCTTTAAATTTTTTACACTAGTAAATAAAAGTTATTGGCATTTTGATTTGTCTAGGATGAGACGGCAAGCTGAGCGTTGGGGAGCAGAATTGTTCCAAGAAGATGTTGAATATATTGATGTGAAACAGGGTCCTTTTACTGTGCAAAGTAGTGAGCGTAAGGTGATATATTGTTTTTAAAAGTGTCTTTTATATGTGTTTTCAATTGATTGTACAATTTCTTTAAACAGATCGATCTTGATTTATATGTTCTTTTGGTGCTTTTACTTTTATGAAAATTTCTTGTTTGCGTTTACATTTCAGGTTAAGTGCCATAGTCTGATTTACGCTACTGGAGCTACAGCAAAAGGCTCAGGTTACCCGTGAAGATGAATTCTGGAGTAGGGGAATTAGTGCTTGTGCAATTTGTGATGGTGCTTCACCACTGTTTAAGGGACAAGTTCTTGCTGTGGTTGGAGGAGGCGATACAGCTACAGAGGAAGCCATGTACCTAACTAAATATGCTCGTCATGTTCATTTACTTGTACGTAGGGATCAGCTTAGGGCTTCCAAGGCAATGCAAGATAGGTGAGTTTTCAATGAGTGCTTTTATTGCATTGATCTACAGGAGTTGTTATGATCTCTGTCCAATTTTTGTTTCCCATCAGATACATATTCACCTTGCTGTTTTCTATAGTTTTTCTGTATTAAATAATTTACTTGCAGAGAATATTTCTTTCCTTTATTTCTAGTATAAGACATTCATAGCTTAACTGATGCAGAGATTTGGTGTTTTCTTGTAAAACATCTTCTTTAGCATATTTGTGATAGGTGGATTTTTAAGGAGTTGCTGGCAAAGGATAAGATATTTGATTCTCTATAAGATTGACACAATGACTTGTCTAGGAAGATTTGAAATATCTAGATAATGCCACTGCTGTAGGGCTTGGTACCTTTTGAACTTGCAGTACCCTCTGCCTTGTCCGTAAGTTTTGATTGTGTTGTCGGTTGTCATGTCAACTTTTCTCTGGCAAAAGTTTGTCTTCAGGTGATCAAATGTAGTTTCTGGTTTTTGATTGGCTACCTTGATGGTGGTGACTTGAATACTAACTACTAATGAACAATTTGTATGTGAGTTTTCAAGTCCCTGAATGTTTGTTTAACAGGTTAATTATCGCTAATGTTTCAGAGTGTACAACAGTCCAAATATCACAGTGCACTTCAATACGGAGACTGTTGATGTTGTTAGCAATACCAAGGGCCAGATGTCTGGCATTTTAGTTCGAAAAGCTGATACTGGTGAGGAATCTGTGCTCGAGGCAAAGGGGTTATTTTATGGTATAGGCCATTCACCAAATAGCCAGTTGTTGGAAGGCCAAGTTCAGCTTGACAGTTCTGGCTATATCTTAGTGGAGGAGGGCAGTGCCAAAACTTCAGTTGAAGGTGTATTTGCCGCTGGAGATGTACAGGTAATCCTTACCAAATGCTTAATCTTTATCTACTGCGTACGTAATTGGTCCTGGACCATGTCAAGATTTATGTGCTTCTTACATGCCCTACATAAGATTTCCATGCTATTAGAACAGATGGTACTGGTGGTCACATATGATTGTTAAATTTGTCTTTGGAACCACGAGCTAGAACTATAGTCGGAGAACAATGAAAAAAGACAATAGTGTCTTCAGATGTATTAGGCATATGCACTAGGAATGTTCAACAGGGATATAATTTTCTGCTTTAGTCCGTTGAAAGATAATTATTGTAATTCTATTTCTTGATTCCACAACAGGACCATGAATGGAGACAAGCTGTAACTGCTGCTGGATCTGGATGCATTGCTGCTTTATCGGTTGAGAGATATCTTGTGATCAAAGATCTTCTTATCGAGTTTCACCAGGTATATATAACTTCTTATGAAGTTTTTATCTGTTGTAGTTCTCTCTCTATATATGGCCTTTTAGTTCATTTAATTTTCTTTATTTAGATAATTATTAATCTCAGACCCATTCAAACCTGGACACTGCTTTTGATTAATTTGGCTATGGTTGTAAGATAAATTTTTTATAACTAAATAACATAAAAAATTTTGCAAATCTTATTTTCTGGAATTTATATATTATCTGAAAACAAATTATAGTGCACTGAATTGTTTCCAATTATTCTCCTCCTATTACATTAATATTGAATGCTTGTGAAACATTACATGGATTAGTCTCAATTCAAATGGATTGACGAAACCCTAAATAGCCATGTTAGATAAGGCTCTATGAATGTTCTTAGTAAAACTCAGCCTCGTGATATTACTTTTGACAGCCCAAAACTGAGGAGGTTAAGAAGGAACTCACAGACAGGGATATTCATGAGGGCTTTGACATTACTCTTACAAAACATAAGGGGCAGGTATATTTCTTTTCTCCTAGATGTTGCACTGCAACGTTGAGTATTCTGTTCTATTATTTCTGGAGGGTTGAGATATGTCATTAGTTCAAATCTTGTAATTTTTGTTTCTCTTTCTCTTTCAGTATGCTCTACGGAAGTTGTACCATGAAAGTCCGAGGCTTATATGTGTACTATATACAGCACCAACATGTGGTCCTTGTAGGACGTTGAAGCCAATTCTTAGTAAAGTATGCAAATCAAAATTGCTTCTGTTTTTGTGTTGATTTCTCATATATGATGTGGTTAGTTCTTTCTAATTTCTCTCTCTGATAGCAGGTGATAGACGAGTTTGATCAGAATGTACATTTTGTTGAAATTGATATCGAGGAAGATCCAGAAATAGCAGAAGCAGCTGGAATTATGGGTACACCATGTGTTCAGTTTTTCAAAAACAAGGAGATGTTGAGGTGGGTTTTAATTTTTCTTGTCACATGTTATTATCTACCCGAAGACATGTTTTAGGGAGCTTTCTTACTACTTAAAAGGAAAATTTGCGTCTTCATGTTTAATTTATGGGTGAATATACATCCATATGTATGTATAGATGTTGCATTTGGGGTGCCGCTAACTGTTCCATTCTCACTATGCAGGACCGTGTCGGGGTCAAAATGAAGAGCGAGTACAGAGAATTTATTGAAGCAAATAAGTAAGAGTATTTCAAGATTCTTGTCTCAATTTGTGATTCAATTTTGTTAAATAATGCCTTCAATTTTTACAATGTACCAGTGATAGCTTGTATTGATAAACTACACTGTTAATTCCACATGCAGAGTCACCAATGCATTAGTACGGATTTGGAATAGTAAACCCGAAAAATTACGTGAAAAGTTGAATGTCAAAAATAAAACTCTTATTCACATTTTTTTGATGAATTAGCCATTTTCTGATTTTCATATCGAGGGATATAACCTTTAAAACCTTTAAACATTAACTATTATAACCTTGAACTAACGTAAGCTTTAAAACCAAAATTGTAACTATAAATATCATTGAGAGATTATTGAGTATAAATATCATTGAGAGATTATTAATTGCATATTCGCAAATACATGAATCTTAATAAGACGCTGTAATTCATCTTTTATGGAGACACAATTACCAGTAGGAAGAAAAAGAGGAAAAAGGGTCGGTAGCTACACGGGTAATGGAGAGCCAAGTCCCTCCTGAGAAGACAGTGGAATGAGAGTTTGGTGTCTCTTGGAGGTGATAAACTGATCTCCCTTTGAGGAAATTCTCTTGCCTTGTTGATGTCGGAAAGCTCTCCTGGCAAAGTATTTGCGTAAAACAACGATGCTCTCTCCTTGTGCTTGAGCACCATGTAAAAGATTACTCTGTTAAATATCAACAAGCAAAACAGAGCAGCCAAGTCCCACCATTTCGAAATGTCCGGTCGAATCCCATACATATTCTCGAGTACGTACTCACCCTTCAACTTTGGTTCTCCGGCCGCCAGAGGATCAAATTCAAGCCCAATCATGTCGTTTTTGTACTGACCCTGTGTCGACCATGCAGCATAACTCAGGTATGATACTGGGTAGCCAAAAGAACTTGGGAATCTCAGACAGCTTCCGGAAAATGATTGACGGCATCATCATGAATACCTATAAATAAATAGTTTGACAAACATATAAATTACATTATGAATTACTTTATTAAAGATTGTAACAGAGTATAAAATGAATGAGAATTTCCAAGAATATAATGATGGTGCGCTAGCTTAGCTTACCGTAACACCAGCGGCAATTCCAATGGCCAACAAGAGGTTGGAAACCGCAGCTACAACAATTAAAGTGCAGCCCTCGGTGACAGCAATGCAGAGGAAAAGATTGATACAAAAATAAAAGTAGTAGGAGAATCCAGCATGAAAGTTAACCATGTAGTACAGTATGGTTCCTGAAGATAAAGCAGTGGCGATCACAAATGGTATTGATGAGATGAAGTTCGATAGTACAAACATAGCTTCCCCGTAATGCCTCCCCAATCTTTCACGGTTAAAAACCTAGACAGTGAGAAAATTAAAGTTAATATATTTACCATTAACCAATTAAAAAAAAAAAAAATTTGGAGGAAGAAGAAGTGCCGTGGTCTAACTTTTACCTTAATATCTTCAATGAAAAAAGGAATGCCTCCTATAGCCAAGCAGATCATGAGGCCGTAGATGAAGCCGTCGCACTTTCCTCTCGCCGAGATTGCCCGGTTGCTAGTCCCGATGTTGAAGAAGAAGGTGCCTGCACTTACTGATACTAGGATATAGAACACAATTCGTAACCAGTAGTAACCAACATCCCTAGTCATGTTTAACGAAGAACGTCGGGTCAATGTGCATAGCTGCTTCCACCACCTACCAGCTCCACTTCCCTTGTTTGATTCGGTACAAGGTTCTTCCTGCAGTTTTTAAAAGCTTCTGATAAGTTTCAGGTTACTTAATAGGGCAACATATATTTGACCAAATGTATATATAAATATATATATATATATATAGCATAACGGACTTAATTAAGTACATTATTGAGCTTGATTTCTCGAATAATTTTCGCTGCATCTCTCGAAAATTCAGAACATTTGTATTTCTGGATGAGCGTTGCTTTGACCTGTTCTGTTGTCAAATTCGTTGGGCTAGATGTTTCCTGAAGGAAGAGATTAACAAAGTTAACCAATGTGGTTGTGCATATTACGTATATAATGAATACAAAAACCATGTTGTTTAAACTTACATAATTCTTTAGAGATTGCTTTAGAGTAGCATATATTTTGTCAAAATCTGAACTGATGCATCTGAGAAAGTGGTCTGGAGGATTTTTTCTTGTTGGACAAGGAAATCCCGCATCGGCGAAGAACTGTTTTATCAATAAGATTATGAAAACTCTGATATATGTTATAATATTGAGTAATGTTACAGGGATCAACTATTTTACCAACTTTATTTACTGATTGGGATTTAAATCGAAACCAATGATATATCAGTTAGTATTTGACCACATCAATTGCTAAATAAAGTACGTAAAAATCCTTAGTACCTCTATCATTATTCATAAAATATATAATTACCTTCACTGCCATTTTTGCTTCCCCGAAGTAAACAGTTTCACCACCAGAGAGGAGGACCAGATCATCAAAGAAATTAAAGACGTCACTGCTGGGTTGGTGAATAGAGCAAATGACTATTTTGCCATCATGAGCAATATTCCTCAAAGCCCATATGACAAAGAAAGCCGATGCACTATCCAGACTACTTGTTGGTTCATCAAGAAACAAGACGTGGGGTTGTGTTATAATTTCGATACAAATGCTAAGCCTCCTCTTTTCACCAGTACTTATACCTCTAAAATGCCAGTTACCAATCCTAGTTTGTGCACAATCTTGAAGACCCATCTTGGCTATTGTATTTTCTACAACCTCATTCTTCTCAACTTTGGTCATTTTAGTTGGAAGCCTCAGGTGAGCTGAATATGCCAGTGTTTCTCTCACCGTTAGGGTTCCCAAAAATACATCTTCTTGAGTTACGTAGGACTGAACCATCACAAACAAACATGCAAAATTATTTATGATTTAAGTCAAGCAAATAATAATTCAGGAAATTAAATAATTTCTATGAATTCCCAAGTGATTTGGAATTTTTATATACTTACTACGTCTCTGCAGTCTGTGCTTATTTTTTTTCCATTCAAAAAGACATTGCCAGACATTGTAGCATTTGGAGAGAGTCTCCCTGTAAAGAAAAAGAAGGGTTAAAAATATTATGTGAAAATAGAAGGATTTTTCAGTACAACTCCAATTTGAACTCCAATCTCCTGTCCCCTCTTATCAGTAGGATTTCTCTTATTTGATATTTTAATTTAATATTAATTTTAAAGAATATATACAATATTTTTAATCTACCTCCTACAAACTTGATATGGCACTTTAGATGATATCATCACACCTCAATTACTTCATATATAAAAATTTATTATATACATATATATATATATATATGTATGTATAAGTACATGTATAATGATGAAATCGAAAAGTTATTATACGTACGTACATTAAAGTGTTTTAAAACATTGTATATTTTAACTTACCTTACGAGAATCACTATCAAATTGGGTGAGGAAGGTGTGGGACAGTATATATTATATCAGTGCTTATAATTGATGATAGATATATATAATATTGCTAATTGGTAATGGTAACATATATGCATGTGGAAGGAATTAATTAGGTAGCTAAATAAAATGTTAATACGTGATATGGGCGCTGATGAGTGCGGGGCTGGTTTTGGCTATTTATATGTATCTAGCCGCCTCTACTATTGTTTCACAATAACAACCCAATGTCAAGCATTAATTATTTAATTTTGTCGAAAATTTCAAACCTTATATGATTCTATCTGTCTATATACATATATATATATATATATATATATATAGTTTAGTCCCCACACTAGTTCCTAGTGCTTTAAGATTTGATGATCTTTATCTTTTGTCAAGCAATCAAAGTATATGATTAGTCCATTTCATATGATTTAAATGAATATGCATATATATATATATATATATATATATATATATATGTGCACATAATAATTATACACATATTGAATATTATAGTTACAATTATACAATAAAGATTAAAAATATTGCATATCTAAGTAGCTAGGTGATATGATGTGATTCAATAGGTTGGAGAGGAAATTAACCACACCAACTTTAATAATCTCCAATATCAGATCAATTATCACCAATATATTATTTGTATAAAATGCTAATAAAAAGTAACTAACTTTGTCTTGAATGAACTTTAATTTAGACCTCATTATTCCCTTAAATCTGCCAAATTAAATGCAGTCAATTATGTCCGAGATTTATAGTTTCCCCAGATTTATTCCCAAAACTTAATTTGTAGTCTAAAACAGCAGCATTTATGCAATTAAATAAGCAAATAATATTTAATAAACCTATAAAAAAAAATGGATGGAGAAGAGAGAGAGACCAGACAAGGCATCAAGTAAAGTAGATTTGCCGGAGCCAGAAGGACCCATGAGGGCCATAATCCGATGGGGTTGAGCAAAACCACTTAGCCCATTGAGCAGCTTTCTGGTTGCTCCAATGTTATTATTCCTCAACGAGTCTTGAGGCACAACTACTGTTATGTCTTCCCACACCAAATACGGCCCCCTATTTCTCATCTTAATATTGTCATTCTCTTCTTCTCCTACTTGCAGTTGTATCACCCCCAATATTACTTTTGCATTATTCGCACTTGTATTTTCATGCATCTCCATCTAGTTAGCTACCTATTCAATTCACTAGCTACTCTCTACGACTCTTACATACATACATAACAAACATGCATATATAGCAGAGCTAGGTGGCTTTTGTGGATAATATACGTATGCCACTCATCGGCTAAGCTCCAATGTCAGATATTTTATGACACTGACTAGTGCTGCTGAATAAATGTACATCTATATGGCATGGTTATGGGCACATTACCTTCATTTATTTTCTTTAATTAATAGGCATCTATTACAACTTACTATCCACTGGGTCCTTTTGTCTTGCATGGCTTAATTGATGCATGCATTAATTAATGCACCGTCAATATTGAATTTCCTTTTTAGTTAATTTGCTTCTTTTTTTTTCTCAATATTTTATATTTTCATGATAACACCCATAGCTAGTAGTGATGGATCATAGTCAATGATATAAAAACTCTACTGCAATGTTGTCATTTGTAATAATACTATATATATGTGTGTATCACTAACTAAAAGGTGTATATTACAAAAAGTATATATTAATTTTCAGCGTAAATATTAATGAAGAAAATATGATATAGGTGTGGAAGATAAGTACGCATGGGGAAAGTTTGGGGGAATCAATAATTGATTGGATATGATCTATTTCGACGTAAAAGGTTAAGTGGACAGCTGACGGGCACAAGTCTCTTCGCTTTCCTTCTCTAGTAATTTTGGCACGAATTATACAATATTGGTCACTGAATCCTAATTAAAACAAGGCAATAATTAAGGAAGGTCCACTATCTTCAAGTGTGCAAGTCTTCCATGCAAATAATCAACTATTAATCGTCGTTGAATTATGACTATTCTATGTAACGTTCGTGAGCAGATGCATTTTCACTAGTCCCATCCCATTATTAAGTATATGTCGACGCTGAAATGACCCATTGATCGACTATGTCAGAGCAAAATTAATTTTTCGGCACCGCTGTGCTAGTATGAAACGAAAAACACACATACACACACATATATCTTATGAAACATGCATTAACTGAATATATATTCCACCAACGAGTTGCTGTTTATACTTAATGGTGAGGACTAATGAGAACATGAATAGCCAATTAAATATATAGCAAAGTTCAATATAAAAATACATATCCTTACAAAACGTTACGTTTGGCTGGCTGGTTTGGCTACTACAGGAGTAATATCTGTATCTATACGACATGTAGTTATTTTACATAAATTCATGCCTGCCTTATAGGTGGTTTGGTTGCTTCCTGCTGAAGATGATCTCCTGGGTACGTATAGGCACTAGCTAGGCGGCCCTTCTAGGCTTTGTTGGAAAATTCTCTTGGCACAGAGATAGAGCTTGTAAAACAGTAACAATACAGTTTCTTTATATTTAAGTACCACATAAAGGAGTAGCCTATGGAATATTAACAAACACATGAGAGCTCCCAAATCCCACCACTTTGAATGTTCCATAGATATCCCAAGTGTTGTTTGCACTACTGTCTCACCCTTTATCTTGTATTCTCCAGGCACCATTGAATCAAACTCAAGCCCAACCATGTCATTCTTGTATACACCCTGTATTTTATTTTAATTATATATATATATATATATATATATATATTTATATGTGTGTGTGTGTGCGTGTGTGCAGGCGCGTGTTAGGTGTGGGTACGTATATTAGCAGCATTGCAAGAAAGAAAAAATCTTATATATAATATATGTGCGCAATTTGATTATATATACAATATTACCTGTAATGCCCACGAAGCAAAGCTGATGTAGGACATTGGATAACGCCAAAAGAACTTGGGAAGATCTGGAGGTCGTCTGAATATTTCAGACGACATCATCATGAACACCTACGTACAAAGTATAGATAGGAGATAGATATTATAATTTGTTTAAATATTAAAATTAAGAACGTTTTAATTCTAAACTTACTAATTGGGAATTAACATTAATATTATATATATAAGAGCTTACAATGAGAGAAGTTCCAATTCCTATGCCCATCAAGACGTTGGGGACCAAGACAGCAACAACCATCATGGAACACTCAATAACAGAGATACAGCAGAAGAGACTGAGGCAGAAATAACAAAAGTGAGAAAATCCATTATGAAACTTGACCATGCCGTTTATTACTGCTCCTGATGACACCGCTATCAGCACCAAGAATGGCAACGATGATATAAAGTTTGCTATCGAAAGCACAGCTTCTCCGTAATGCTTACTTAACCTTTCGCGATTGAACACCTGACATGTAAAGGGTCGATCTAGTTTAATTAATTCATACCAATTACATATGTACTGCCGTAGTTATTATATACCTTGAGCTCTTCCATGAAAGAAGGCAAGCCACCTATGGATAAGCAAATCATGAAGCCGTAAATGAAGGCCTCACACTTTACTCTGGCAGTGATTGCCAGGTAGGATGTGTCAGTTCTGAAGTAGATGCTTCCAAGACTAACTGATACTAGTACGTAGAATAGTATTCTTAACCAGTAATACCCCATGTCCCTTGACATGTTTACACATGAACGACGAATCAATGTATCTAGTTGCTTACACCATAACGTACTACTGTTGCTCTTGTTTGATAGGCTAAGAGTTTCTACCTGCAATAATAATTTTAGATTTTATAATTATTTAATTAAATAAATATATAGGTATTATATATATGTATATAACAAATTTACAAAATTAGATGAATACATTTGAAGTCATATCCCGTAGCTTGTTTCTTGCAGTCGTAGAATATTCAGAAGCCTTGTATTTCTGGATGAGTATCTCCTTGATTTCTCGTGTTGTCAAATTCACAAGAGAATCTGACAATGTTGTGATTCCCTGTAATCAAGTATTATATATATCAAAGCCTCCAATTATAATTAAGCTTTTAATTTGAAAATTAAGACGAGAATAATAATAATAATAATAAAGAGAAAAAATAAGGTTAATATATATATATATATATATATATATATATATTTCTGTGTATACATACTGCACTTTTAGAGCGTTGTAAAGTTGATTCAACTTTGTCAAAGTCCGAATTTATACATCGAAGGAAGTGATCTGAAGGGTTTCTTCTTGTAGGACAAGGAAACCCAGCTTCTGCAAAGAACTGTGCGCATGCATTGAAATTAATTTCATATATATATATATACATATATATATATACATATATATATATATATATATACATATATATATATATATATATATATATATATATATATACATATATATATATACATATATATATATATACATATATATATATATACATATATATATGAACTATTTCACTCAACTTTCACCTTTGTGTCTCAATTTGATATGTACTTTATTTTGAAGCAATATACCCCCTACACTTTGGCATAATATCAGATTGCCCCATCCTAATTTTTTTTATTCGATGGAAATATTCAAATTAATTACTTATGTACACAAAAATATGTCAAAATTACAACTTTCTGGCAACTAAATTAACACAAAAATGAATAAAGAAAATTGTTAAGAGTTATCTTTCAATTTCTATCAATTGCAATCCAAAAAAATTTATAATTTTAATATTATTTCGTTAATGTAAGCTATCCGTTTTGATAGAAGTCATTCAATTTGAACAAAAGTTTTTTAGAATGAGACAATTTAACATTATGTCAAAATACAGGAGAAAATTGCTTTAAAATAAAGTACAGAGGCGAATTGACAAATAAGTGAAAATTGAGGAATGCTCTTGTATCGGTTATATATCCTATAAAAATTGATATAGTTATTTTAACATGGGGCAAAAAATCGTTACATGTAATTAATGCATTTAGTGCACTATTCATAAAAAATGCATTTAGTGCATTTAATTACATATAGTGGAGTTATTTTCAATTCTACCCTTTTTATCTTATAGCATATATAAATGACGTAGTGTAAAAGATCTATAGCATATCTGGATTTTGAGTAAATATTTAACTTAGCTGGTCCCTAGAAACGGGTTAGTTATATATATATATATACACATATAATATATTAATTACCTTGACAGCCAATTTTGCTTCTCCAAAATAAACAGCTTCTCCACAAGAGAGAAGGTAGAAATCATTGAAAAGATCAAAGAGATAATAACTGGGTTGGTGAATGGAGCAAATCACAATCCTGCCATCAAGAGCAATATTTCGCAGTGACAAGATGACAAAGTAAGCAGAAGCACTGTCAAGTCCGGTAGTAGGCTCATCAAGAAGCATTGTGTAGGGTTGTGTTAAAATTTCAAGACCGATGCTAAGCCTCTTCTTTTCTCCATTGCTAATACCTCTCAAATGCCAGTTTCCTATCTTATTATCAGCACAATTTTCAAGTCCCATTTCCGTTATTGTTCTCTCAACCAATTCTGTTATATCTTCTTTGCTCTTACTTTTGTCGGAAACCCTTAGATTTGCTGAGTACGTGATGGTTTCTCGAACGGTGAGTGTCCCCAAGAAAACATCCTCTTGAGTCATGTAAGACTGTAGTGTACGTGACATTAATTTGAATTTATAATTATAACACAATTAAAACTTATATATATATATTAATTAAACACAAGTAATTAATCTAAGTGCTAGTTTGTTTTTCCTACTCACAATGCCTGCGCATGAGTTTCTGCTCTCCATTTTTCCTTTGTATGTGACGTTGCCTGCCATTTTAACATTTGCGGATAGTCGCCCTAAGAAAATGTTCAAAAAATTAAAATCAAATAATATGTTACATAAATTAAATGTAGCATACCACTAATTAAACCTTCAAATTATATGCTAATTAGTCTCGTAAGAAAAATTGGATATATAGGTAAAGAGAGAAAGATGTACCAGCCAAAGCATCAAGCAGGGTGGATTTGCCGGAGCCAGAAGGACCCATGAGAGCCATAAGCTTATTAGGTTGAGCAAAGCCAGTGAGGTTATTAAGCAGCTTTCTGCTTTTTGCACCCACCACGGTTAAGTCTTGCCACACTAAATAAGGCCCTCCTTTTTTATGCTCTGTCTCTGCTGAACTACTCAATGGATCACCGGCCTCTCTCATTTCCATTTTCCACATCCCCTGATCAACTATATATTTTACATATTTCCATTTTCCCCTGTGCTACATATGCACCCAAAGAGGTCCATCACGATATATATACTCATTACATATATATATATCATCAACTTGCCAATAAAATTTAATGCATGGTCCCTTGCGAAGGGAAAAAGATGGGTACATGATGTGGCTAGTGAATTTAATGCATTTTCCCTTCAATAATTTTGCCATAAATGCTACTGCTATCACGCATAAGATATATTTATGTGCGCGTATATATATACATATATATATATATATATGTATATATTATGACCAGGCCATGACGATTTTTCTTTATAAAAAATTTTTTTTCGGGGTGTGGCGATCTCATCTCATGGATATCTCAGTATATATATATATATATATATATATATATATATAAAAATTTAAATGCTAATTAAAAGTTATATATGCGAATAGCATTGTCCTACATTTTAATTAACTTTGCAACATTATCCTATGTATATATATATATGCATTAATCTTTTTTCTCACAAAAGTTATCATGAACGGTTTTCTTACTATTACTAAAATTATCACACACGTACAGGATCACAGATCTCTTTTCATCTACGATTATGGTTGCTCCCCTACCGACTCTCATTTCTCTATCCATCAAAAATATCAAATCGCGGGGCTTCAGGGTTTTATGACTTCCGGCTTATTGTGACTGTAACCGTTACTGTACCTTCTGCTTAATTGGCCTTATTAAGAAGATTGGTAAGAAAAGACAACAATCAATCACTGCTCAATTGCCTTGAAAGTTGTTTCCAGAAGGGCAAGAACGTATCGACTCAAACATGTGGCAGTGGACCAGTATATGATTGGTCAATTCATACTGAATAATAGTGCAAGAATTATAAAATAAAGACTAAAAATATTGCGTATCTAGGTAGCTAGGATATGATTTGAATGTGATCCGATAGGTTGAAGTGGAATTAATTTACCAAAAAAAAAAAAAAGGTTGAAGAGGAATTAAACCACACCAATTTTACATTATAATATTTACTAAGCCTACAAAAGTTTACCCAAAAAAAGAAAAAACTAGCTATAAAAGATGGGTGGAGATAGTGAGAGGAGATAAAGAGAGCGAGAGAGTGAGAGAAACCAGCCAAGGCATCAAGTAAAGTGAATTTGCAGGAGCCAGGAGGACCAATGAAGGCCATAATCGGATTTGGTCGAGTTAAACTACTTAGCCCATTTAGCAGCTTTCTGGTTGCTCGAATGTTATTATTCCTCAACGACCCTTGAGCCACCACTACTGTTATGTCTTACCACACCAAATACGGCCTTCTATCTCTCGTCTTAATATTATTATTCTCTTCTTCTTCTGCCTGTAGTTGTAGCCCCCCAAATATTGCCTTTGCATTTGCACTTGCACTTGTATGTTCATGCAGTTCCATCTAAGCTGCCACCTGTTCAATTCGCTAGCTACTTCTCTACTACTCATACAACGTACATACATACATATATATATATATATACAAGATCAGAAATATTATGACACTGACTAGTGCTGCTGCATAAATTTAAATCTATATGGCATGCATGGTATGGGCACATTACCTTCATTAATTTTTCTTTATTAATAGGTATCTACTATAATCAATCATCGTTAATTTAATTATATAGATGACCAAATACATACATAGCACATGCATTTTCACAAGACATCCCATCCCATTATTAGGTATATGTCGACACTGAAATCATGACCGATTGATCGCCCATGTCAAAGCAAAATTAATTTTTAGGTACCGCCGTGTTAGTATGGAACGAGAAAGAAAACATACATAGTTTTTGGAACCTGCAATAACTGTATATCCCACGGTGATGACTGATGAAAATATGAATAGCTAATTAAATGTACTGCAAATATATATCCTTTCAAAACGTTACGTTCGTAGTGATGTACGACATGTAGTTATTTTACATTAATTTAAGCCTGCCTTAATTATAAATAAAGTGATATTTTTCTCTAAAGCCATTGATTGTCTTGGTGCGTAATTAACTAATTATTGTAGAGGTGGTTTGCTTGCTTCTTGGTGATCGAAGATGATCTCCCTGATAGGCACCAACTAGGCGCCCCTGCTAGGACCCGGCCCGTTGGAAAATTCTCTTGGCACAGAGATAGAGCTTGTAAAACAGTGACAATACAGTCTCTTTATATTTAAGTACTACATAAAGGAGTAGCCTATGGAATATTAACAAACACATGAGAGCTCCCAAATCCCACCACTTTGAATGTTCCATAGATATCCCAAGTGTTGTTTGCACTACTGTCTCACCCTTTATCTTGTATTCTCCAGGCACCATTGAATCAAACTCAAGCCCAACCATGTCATTCTTGTATACACCCTGCATTTTATTTTAATTATATATATATATATGTGTGTGTGTGTGTGTGTGTGTGCAGGTGCGTGTTGGGTGTAGGTATGTATATTAGCAGCATTGCAAAAAAGGAAAAAAAAATCTTATATATAATATATGTGCGCAATTTGATTATATATACAATATTACCTGTAATGCCCACGAAGCAAAGCTGATGTAGGACATTGGATAACGCCAAAAACTTTGGAAGATCTGGAGGTCGTCTGAATATTTCAGACGACATCATCATGAACACCTACGTACAAATTACAAATAAGATATAGATATTATAGTTTTCTTAAATATTAAAATTAAGAACGTTTTAATTGTAAAATTACTAAATGGAGAATTAACATTAATATTATATATATAAGAGCTTACAATGAGCGAAGTTCCAATTCCTATTCCCATTAAGACGTTGGGAACCAAGACAGCAACAACCATCACGGAAGACTCAACGACAGAGATGCAGCAGAAGAGATTGATACAGAAATAACAAAAGTGAGAAAATCCATTATGAAGCTTGACCATGGTGTTTATTACTGCTCCTGATGACACCGTTATCACCACCAAGAATGGCAACGATGATATAAAGTTTGCTATCGAAAGCACAGCTTCTCCGTAATGCTTATTTAACCTTTCGCGATTGTACGCCTGACATGCAAAGGCTAGCTCTAGTTTAATTAATTAATATCAATGAAATACGTACGTAGTTATAACTATGTTCATATATATATATACCTTGAGCTCTTCCATGAAAGAAGGCAAACCACCAATGGACAAGCAAAGCATGAAGCCGTAAATGAACGCCTCACACTCTACTCTGGCAATGATTGCCAGGTAGGATGTGTCAGTTCCGAAGAAGATGCTTCCAAGAGTAACTGATACTAGTACGACGAATCAATGTATCTAGTTGCTTCCACCACAACGTACTACTGTTGCTCTTGTTTGATAGGCTAAGAGTTTCTTCCTGCAATAATAATTTTAGATTTTATAATTATTTAATTAAATAAATATATAGGTATTATATATACGAATATAACAAATTTGAATATTTAGATGAATACAGTTGAAGTCATATCCCGTAGCTTGTTTCTTGCAGTCGTAGAATATTCAGAAGCCTTGTATTTCTGGATGAGTATCTCCTTGATTTCTCGTGTTGTCAAATTCACAAGAGAATCTGACAATGTTGTGATTCCCTGTAAACAAGTATTATATATATCACGGCCTCCAATTATAATTAAGCTTTTAATTTGAAAATTAAGACTATAATAATAATAATAATAATAATAATAATAATAATAATAATAATAATAGGTTATTTATCGAATAGACAGATAAAAACATCCCAATTATATTGACATCATTCTAGCTCTGGATAAAAACATTCTAATTTGGTTGGCATCCCTAAATCCACACCGAGCAATAAATAATAATAATAAAGAGTAAAATAAATTATATATATATATATATATATATATATACATATAAATATTTCTGTGTATACATACTGCACTTTTAGAGCGTTGTAATGTTGATTCAACATTGTCAAAGTCGGAATTTATACATCGAAGGAAGTGGTCTGAAGGGTTTCTTCTTGTAGGACAAGGAAACCCAGCTTCTGCAAAGAACTGTGCGCATGCATTGAAATTAATTTCATGAAATATATATATATATATATATATATATATATATATAAGATTAGCTTTTAAGGAAAATTACAAACTGTTTCACTCAACTTTCACCCTTGTGTCTCAATTTGACATGTACTTTATTTTGAAGCAATTTGCCCCCTACACTTTGGCATAATATCAAATTGCCCCGTTCTAATTTTTTTTTTCATTGGTTGGAAATATTCAAATTAATTACTTATGTAAACAAAAATATGTCAAAATTACAACTTTTTGGGAACTAAATTAACACAAAAATGAACAAAAAAATTGTTAAAATTATCTTTCAATTTATATCAATTGTAATCCAGAAAATTTTATAATTTCAATATTATTTCGTTTATGTAAGCAATCAATTTTGATAGAAGCCAATCAATTTGAACAAAAGTTTTTTTAGGATGAGACAATTTGATATTACGCCAAAATACAGTAGAAAATTGCTTCAAAATAAAAGATAGAGCAAATTGACACAAAAGAGGAATGTTTTCGTTTACTACATCGCTTATATATTCTATAAAATATTAATGTAGCTATTTTTAAGATTGGGCAAAAAAATCATTACATGTAATTAATATATTTACATTTAATTACATGTAGTCGAATCATTTTCAATTCTATTATTTTTTATTTTATTGTATATATAAACGATGTAGTATAAAACAATATTTATATGTTCTACTTTTTTTATTTTGCAGGATATATGAATAATATAATATAAGACATATATATATATATATATAAACGATTTTGAGTAAATATTTAACCTAGCTAGCTAGTCCCTGGAAATGGGTTAGTTAAATATAATATATTAATTACCTTGACAGCCAATTTTGCTTCTCCAAAATAAACAGCTTCTCCACAAGAGAGAAGGTAGAAATCATGAAAAAGATCAAAGAGGTAATAACTGGGTTGGTGAATGGAGCAAACCACAATCCTGCCATCAAGAGCAATATTTCGCAGTGACAGAATCACAAAGTAAGCAGAAGCACTGTCAAGTCCGGTAGTAGGCTCATCAAGAAGCATTGTGTAGGGTTGTGTTAAAATTTCAAGACCGATGCTAAGCCTCTTCTTTTCTCCATTGCTAATACCTCTCAAATGCCAGTTTCCTATCTTATTATCAGCACAATTTTCAAGTCCCATTTCCGTTATTGTTCTCTCAACCAATTCTTTTATATCTTCTTTGCTCTTACTTTTGTCGGAAACCCTTAGATTTGCTGAGTACGTGATGGTTTCTCGAACGGTGAGTGTCCCCAAGAAAACATCCTCTTGAGTCATGTAAGACTGTAGTGTACGTGACATTAATTTGAATTTATAATTATAACACAATTAAAACTTATATATATATATATATATATTAATTAAACACAAGTAATTAATCTAAGTGCTAGTTTGTTTTTCCTACTCACAATGCCTGCGCATGAGTTTCTGCTCTCCATTTTTCCTTTGTATGTGACGTTGCCTGTCATTTTAACATTTGCGGATAGTCGCCCTAAGAAAATGTTCAAAAAATTAAAATCAAATAATATGTTACATAAATTAAATGTAGCATACCACTAATTAAACCTTCAAATCATATGCTAATTAGTCTCGTAAGCGAAATTGGATATATAGGTAAAGAGAGAAAGATGTACCAGCCAAAGCATCAAGCAGGGTGGATTTGCCGGAGCCAGAAGGACCCATGAGAGCCATAAGCTTATTAGGTTGAGCAAACCCAGTGAGGTCATTAAGCAGCTTTCTGCTTTTTGCAACCACCACGGTTAAGTCTTGCCACACTAAATAAGGCCTTCTTCTTATATGCTCTGGCTCTGCTAAACTACTCATTGGATCACCACCCTCTTTCATTTCCATTTTTCCACATGCCCTCATCAACTTTATATTTTATATATTTCCCCTAAAGTACTAGAGTATACACATGCACCCAACAAGGTCGATCAAGGTATATGACTATATATACACATTTCGCACACATGTATATATATATATATATATATATGTATCCATCATCCACTTGCCAGTGAAATTTAGTGCATGGACCATGGTCCTTTACGAAGATGGGTAACGTGACGTGTTCTAGTTTGATGCATTTTCCCTTTCATAATTTTACTACATATGATATTGTACTATCATGGATCTTAAGATATATTTATGTGTGTATTTATCATGACCTGCAGGCACTTTTGTTTTTCAAACGTGTTTGGTGGTGTGGTATCGACCATTCAATTCAGGTACGAACAAGTGGAGCACCAGCTCATCACACGTACAGGATCACAGCCCTCTCGTCCTCCTCTACGATTACGACTGCGCCCCGCCACTCTTCCATCCCCCTTGTGTCCATCAAGTATCTGTAGAGTTACAGAGTTTTGGTAGGTGCTCTTCTGCTCTTAAGTTTGGGTGACAACCTATTGAATTGTAAATGCTACTCTACGTATTTCTTAATTGGCCTAAAAAGCTAATGCCAATAAAATTCCATATAACATCGGACCCACTGATGAAAAATAAATTATTTTATATTTTTTGTCTATGAATTGGATTGCCAGTACTCTCAACTGGTAGGGTGGACTACCAAATTTCTCCATAATTCCACTGTTCATATAATAGCAGATGGTGAGATGAAAACAATATCAAAATAGTAATCAAACACACTTTCATGAAACGTTAATATTAGAAAGAAAGCCATCATATATTTACAAAGCAGACGTCTGAAATTAAAAGGAGCATCATCGTGAGGCAGTACTTATGTCAGGAACATCATCGAGTATGAAGGGACCAAGCTTTCCCGTCCTGAATAACGTAAGGAACTTTTTGGATACCATCAAACGACTTTCAGAACCTTTATTAGGTATACTCCCCTAATATACTACATGTGCACCCAGCCAGGTTCATCAGGATATATATATATATATATATAGAAAAATACTATAAACCTTAATAAATAGAGATGTTTTGGAGCCACCTGTAGAGTTCTTTAATTTTTTTTTACTTTTTTGTTTATATCTAATATATTTTTAAATATATAAAAATTATTTCAATATTAAATTTTTTAATTCATTTGAAATTTTAAAAAGCTAAAATGACATTTTATATATTAATTTAGCTTTTAATTCCTAAATTGATAAAAATTATATTAATTTTCATATTTTATTTATTATTTTTATAATAAATTTAAAATTATATTAAATACCAAATAAAAATAAAAAAATAAAAAATATTAAATTAAACTGAAAAGCTTCACTCCATAATATCCCTACCTACTAAGATTTATAGCATTTCTCTCTTTCTCTCTCTCTCTATATATGTCTGTATATATATATCATCAACTTGCCCACGAAGGGAAAAAGATGGGTACATGACGTGGTTAGTGAATTTAATGCATTTGCCCTTTAATAAATTTTACCAGTCATGATATTTCTATTAGGCATGAGATATATTTATGTGTGTATAAATAATATATATATATATATATTATGTCCAGGCCATGACGATTTTTTTCTTTACTAAAAAAAATTGTCGGGGTGTGGCGATCTCATCTCATGGATATCTCTCAGATATATATATATATATATATATAAATCTAAATGTTAATTAAAACTTATATGAGTGAATAACATTGTCCTACATATTAATTAACTTGGCAACATTACCTTATATATATATATATGCATTAATCTTTTTTCTCATTAAAATTATCAAGAACGGTTTTCTTACTATTAGTAAAAAAGGGGTTTTGAAAATAATGCGAATGGCGTATAGCTAATTAAATTTCAATAATGTGAAGAGAAAATAACCCACCCAATTGCAACTGCGCCAGCTCGACGCTGTAATGGTCACTCGCACATAATGATGTCGGTTGGTTTACACATTGTTTTATACAATTATAATTGAATTACAAAAATTGATGAAACAAAAACAAAACATACCGCGTCAAACTGAAAAGAGTTGGAAGAAAGAAAGTGTGGTGGTGGGTATATATGTCCATTCAAGTAGGAGCTCCCGAGCATCACACACGCACAGGATCACACATCTCTTTCCTTCATCTACCATTACGACTACTCCCCTATCGACTCTCTTTTCTCTGTCCCCCAAAAATATCAAATCGTGGGGCTCACAGGGTTTTATGACTCGTCCGGCTTATTGTAGCTGTAACCGTTACTGTACCTAGTACCTTCTGCTTAATTGGCCTGAAAGAGTTGGTACGAAAGGACAACAATCAATCACTGCTCAATTGCCTTGAAAGTCTTGTCTGCTGGTGGGTCTTCGATTTAATTTCGATGTTTCCTAGAGAAGGGATAGAGATAGAGAGAGAGAGAGTGAGAGAGACCAGCCAAAGCATCAAGTAAAGTGAATTTGCCGGAGCCAGGAGGAGCCATGAAGGCCATAATCCGATCTGGTTGAGCTAAACCACTTAGCCCATTTATTACGGTTAAGTCTTGCCACACTTAATAAGGCCTTTTTCTTATACGCTCCGCTTCTGCTTAACTTTTTTTTCATTTCGGTAATCTGCTTCTGCTAAACTACTCATTGGATCACCGCCCTCTTTCATTTCCATTTTTCCACGTGCCCTCGTCAACTTTATATTTAATATATTTCTCCTAGATTATACACATGCACCCAATAAGTCAATGTGATAGAAATTCTAAATCGATAAAATTTATATTGAAATTTTTTTTATTTATAAAAAAAAATATATAACTATATAGTTATAAAAAAAAAAGAAAGAGATATATGACTATATTTTTATAAAAAATAAAAAGGTATATGACTATATATTTTTACCAAAGAAAAGGTATACGACTATATATACACATTTCACACACATATATATATATATATATATATATCCATCATCCACTTGCCAGTGAAATTTAGTGCATGGACCATGGTCCTTTACGAAGATGGGTAACGTGACGTCTCTTTTGATGCATTTTCCCTTTCATAATTTTACTACATATGATATTGTACTATCATGGATCTTAAGATATATTTATGTGTGTATTTATCATGACCTGCAGGCGCTTTTTTCAAACGTGTTTGGTGGTGTGGTATCGTCCATTCAATTCAGGTACGAACAAGTGGAGCACCAGCTCATCACACGTACAGGATCACAGCTCCCTCGTCCTCCTCTAAGATTACGACTGCGCCCCGCCACTCTTCCATCCCCCTTGTGTCCATCAAGTATCTGTAGAGTTACAGAGTTTTGGTAGGTGCTATTCTGCTCTTGAGTTTGGGTGACAACCTATTGAACTGTAAATGCTACTCTTCGTATTTCTTAATTTTTTTTTTGATAAAATCTTCGTATTTCTTAATTGGCTTAAAAAGCTAATGCCAATAAAATTGCATATAATATCGGACCCACTGATGAAAAATAAATTATTTTATATTTTTTTTTTCTATGAATTGGATTGCCAGTTCTGTCAACTGGTAGGGTGGCCTACCAAATTTCTCTATAATACCACTGTTCATATAATAGCAGATGGTGAGATGAAAACAATTTCAAAATAGTAATCAAACACATTTTCTGAAATGTAAATATTAGAAAGAAAGCCATCATATATTTACAAAGTAGACGTCTGAAATTAAAAGGAGCATCATCGTGAGGCAGTACTTATGTCAGGAACATCATCGAGTATGAAGGGACCAAGTTTTCCCGTCCTGAATAACGTAAGGAACTTTTTGGATACCATCAAACGACTTTCAGAACCTTTATGAGGTATCTTCAGTGCATTTTGCAGTGTTTCAAACTGCTTCTCAATAAGTTCCTCCAAGTCGTTTTCATCTCCCACATCGCCCTTAAACTCTGAGAGACTCGAATGCAGTGCATGTTGTACTTCGGCTACAAGATCCTGCAAATGAAACAAGAAAACTAAAATTAATTCACTGGAAAATTGTAATTAATAGGATAGGAAATGGTTCCACCACTCCTGTTCGTTATTAGTTAGTGACTAGAACATAAGGATCTAGACATTCTAAAAAGAAACAGCTTTAAAATGCATTTCGATATGAACTTATAGTGTGCGTGTGTGTGGAAATGGAGGAAAACTTTGTTACCTCAATATACAAAACACCAGAATTGTTTGGCGGCTTCCTCTTTGTTCGCAAATTTTTAAGACTATATTCTACATTTTGAATGGATTCACATCCTTCCGTTCTCCTGGTGTTCAAGTTCTTCCAGTGAAGAGGAGTCCCTCGAGTATTTAGAACTGCAAGTAAGTACTGAGCTATACGCCCCTCCCCTACCACTGAATCTTTCACTGATCCTGTACATAAACTTGATTTAGGTAGAGTAGGATGCAGCAAGTGGAAATTCTCATGTAATATAGTTCTCATCTCCCTCACACCCCAACCAAGAAATGAATTCAATTGTTGCTCTTTGATGCCAAGCCACATTTTAAGTCAAAATTTTGTGCAGAGTGCAAGAATGATAAGACATGAGACTATCCATAAGTAGTTCCAAGTCTGAAGTATATTCACATGGAATAGCCTTCAAGTATAGTAATCAGAAGTTAATAATACATTCAAATGGTCATTAAGGTTAATTGATAGACTTACAGTCCACCATTTCCATGATGCTTCTAAAACATTTCAATGTTCGAACTAATCCAAAGGGCACACAGACAAAATGAGAATCCTCACAGTTAGGTTTGTATTGAGGGAACACAAATCTTAAAAGAAAACAGAGACTCCAGTCCTATATGGTCTACTACAAGTTACTCAAGTACCAGCACCATGAGAAGAGTAGATCTAACCCCATTTCTCAAGGATCAAACCTTCCCCTAAACAAGAAGGGAGAAAACTAGAAAAGAAAAGCGTTTTTCAAACATTAATTCCACTGCCAAGAAATCACAATTGACATGAGCGCCCTTTACACCAAAAAGAATCCAACAGGATAAATAATTTCCAAATGTCATACTTGTATTAATACGTCAAAGCACGAGTACCGTAAGAAAACTAGTTAAATAACGAGGATAAATCCGAGAGGACAGACCTGAAAGAGCAAGCTTTAAACCTGTCTCTATGTCTGCAATATTTGGAACTAGTACACCTGGAGTGTCGAGTACATATATGCTAGGCTGATGAGCAATCTAGATGTTAAAACAACTCAAAGTCAGATTTAAGGGAAAAAAAAAGGAATCTGATTAGGCATTAGCGGACCAATAAAAGAAAGATGACAGTGCAGTAGAAAGCAAATTACAGAAAGTGCATGATTCTAAAATTGATATGACGAATACAAATGCCATGCTACCGCTTTTCTATTTTCAAACCAAATTAACCACAATAAAATATTCATGCATTTACGAGCCACACACATGTACACAAACTGAGAGAAGGACCTACTTTACTTCTTAGGAAACACAAAAATAAAATTGATCGAAAAATAAAACCAGCCAACCTTGTATCCAGCAATGTCTTGAGTAACACCAGGCAATGGACCCACTCTAGCTCGCTTCATCTTCTGCACTATGAAAAACAAACTCAAAACCATCATTTGTCAATGTATCACGTGAAGGCCAAAACATATCCACCAACATGTGATTCATGATAATGCCAAACCTAATTACATCTTACCAGGAAATCGTGATGATGCAATTTGATGGATTGAATTAATTAAAGCTGATTTCCCAACATTGGGAACTCCAACAACCATAACAAGAAGAGTGGGTTCCCTTGAAATCACTTCCTTCAGCTTCACCTCCACAAGCTCTAGAAGCTTTTGTACAAAACCATGAAAACACATTATGAGGAAGTAGTCTTAAAGAACTACAAGCACATTGATAGAAGTGTTTTGAAGTCAAAACAAGTATATAGAGAAGCAACAGTATGAGCAACACAAAACCGAATCAAGTTTCGATGTTTCCAGAAGGGCAAGAACATATTGAACTCAAACATGTGGCAGTGGACCAGTGGTGGAAACACCATGACATTACACTTCTATTCTAGATTAGAGACGGCATGAAGAAGAAATAAAATATTAAATGACAAAACTGAATTGAGAGTCTTCAACAGCCTAAAAAGAGCAAGTCCCAGAAAAGGACTAACCTTGTTAACAGAACTCCTGCTGTGAGCATTTATGGGAATGCAATCTTGCTTGCACGAATCGAAATAACGAATCCATTTCTTCGAAAACAAGTAAGACCCAATAAGCATTCTGAATCCAAATAAATAGAAATGGGAAAAAGGAAAGGAAAAAAAAAAAAAGATTACTTGCATAATATTAGGATTGGCAAGGTCCTTCTTGTTGAGGGCAAGGACACGGCGTTTGGAGGAGAGGTGACCTTGAAGGTCCTTGTTGGCAGAGGACAAGGGAATGCGAGCATCGCGTACCTCAATAACCATGTCAGCCACCTTTAGACGGTCACGGATGGCGCGTGTGGCTGCAGCCATGTGGCCTGGGAACCAATTGATTGCTCCGCCGCCGCTGTTGAAACCCATCTCTCCCAATCCCAAACCCTTCTTCACCAACTCCCTTACTCCATTTCCTCCCATCTTCACTTTGCTTTATTTTTTCGATTTAGGGTTTAACCAGACTAAGCCTCCCGTTTCTGGTAGACGACGGCTCACAGTTTAAACTGAAATTTTTTTAAAAAAAATTGAATTAGAGCTTCTCCAATTACTCCTCCGTATATATTTTGTATTTTTTTTATTACAAAACTCATAAAATTAATGTTGAATAAATTTTTTATATTTAAAAATTAAAAGAGAGAATATATTTGGCTCTTTTATATTTAAAGAGATTAAAGAACTTTTTATTTTAATTTTACAATATATATTTTTATATATTTTTTTATTAATTATCTTTTTAATTTATAATTTAAATAAAAAAATATGAAAAACAATAATATTTATGATAAAATAAAATAAAATATATATGTAAAAAATCTATTGAATTTAAATAAAAAAATTATTTTTATTTTAAAAATTAATAAATATACTTTTTATTTTTAAAATTATATGTTTTTAAATTACGTAGATGCTCTTGTATTACTACCTTTTCAAAGAAGGAGCATGTATACTGTAATGGGTTGGGTGTCCCTCTCGGCCCAACTCTGTAAGTAAGCCCACAAGTCTTGATATCCATTTAACTCTGGAAGTAAAGTTGATTTTTTTTTTTTAATCATCAACTAAGAAAGTTTCAAATTACATTTTAAATTAATAAAATTGTCAATTGTTTAAAATTTACAGATATTAATTTTACAACTTAAAAGATAATTTATAATTTTTAAAAATTTAATAATATTAGAGTTAATATTTTATTTTAAAGTATAATTTATAATTGTTTTTAAAATTTATAATTTATTAACGTCAAAATCATAGTTTAAATAACTTTGTATAATAGACATTAGTGTAAAAAAAAGAGTTAAACCCCACCGAATAAAATAAACATTGGTACTGTATTATTTAAACATTACCACTAAAAAAGTCCACAAAACTAGAACCATTGTATTATTTAAGCCATGCACAATTCCTATTCTTTTCCATCTTCAAAGCACCACCATGGCCAATACTCTTCCAAACCTCATCCCCTTCTTCTTCTTCTTAACAATTCTATTCATCTCAACCTTCACCGCTGCAACAACTCACAGCTTTTCAAGACCCTTATCCCCAAAAAAACTTGGTCTCAAGCGACTGAAACTGACCCATCTCCACTTCTACTTCCATGACATCGTCGGTGGAAAAAATCCCACAGCTATTATAGTGGCCGGGCCAAAGACAACAAACACCACGACGTTATTCGGTAATTTGGCGTTGATGGACGAGCTGTTGACAGTAGGTTCAGAGCCTACCTCCAAGCTCGTGGGAAAAGCACAAGGAATATATGCTGGGGCATCACAGTCTGAGATGAGTTTTTAATGGTTTTCAACTTCGTTTTCTTGGAAGGAAAGTACAACGGTAGCACACTTAGCATATTGGGTCGCAACGCTGTGTTATCTAAGTTGAGTGAGATGCCAATCGTTGGAGGCACTGGGGTTTTCAGATTTGCAAGCGGCTACGTTCAAGCCAGGGCTCCTTCAGCATATCTCAAAACCAAATATGCTGTTGAGTTCAACGTTTATGCGTTCCATTATTGATATTTAATTACTTTAATTTCTTTTCGTTCTGGCTCTGTTTCTATGTTATCATTTCCTTTTCCTCTCTTTCAGCTTAGTTTGACAATAATTATTTTTCTTTTTATGTGTGAGATTCAAAGGCCCAATTGCAAAGAGCTCTTACATATGTATAAGATACTACTTTTGTATATTGAGGCTAAAATGTATGTGTACGTGATTGTCATTTGATTATGTTGCAGGTGTGATATTGTTTCTATATTGTTTTCACGTGTACCCCCGAAATAAAGAGATGAGTTTTTTTTTTATTAATATTTGAGTCAAGATATGCTGCGTGCCATGGAATCTCCTAATATATATATATATATATATATATGGAAAAAATCTACCAGAATCTTATGAAATTTGGCAAAATTACACTTACTGACCATGAGTTTTATTCGTAAGAAAAACCTATCTAACTGTGTTAAAGTTGTCAAAGAAATGAACGCTGACCCAATTAACTAGTAAAATACCCATTTTACCCTTATAAAATAAAGTAAAATAACTTATTTACACTTATTGAAATAAGGTTTTAAATTTTTTTAAAAAAATTGAAAGAGAACAAACTCCTAACTGCGAACCCGACTAGCCATTCCATGTAATTACTGAAATCATATTATTTTCCTTTCTTTTTCCTCTATCTCTTTGTTTTTCAGGAAAAAAAAGTTTTAAATTTGAAAAAGAAAATAAAGAAATTAAAACAAACAAATGAAGAACAAAACCACATCAAAATCAATAAGGAAGCTATACACATCAAGCTTTGGAGTATCAGAAAATGGATTTGGTCCTACCACATCTCCCTTGCTGAACAACAAGAAATCCCATATAAACTCTTAGACTAAAGGAGAGATGGACATGCACATTTGTATATGAGAGAATTATTATTATTATTATTTTGGGATTCACTATCTATTTGTGTTTTGAAGTTTCATGGTCTTTTTATTTATTTATGAATATTATTATAATTTTTTGCTTGTCTTTTTTTTAGAAGTCCTCTATAATAAGTTTTTCTTTAGGTGGAGGTTGCGAGAGAGAGGCTTTAAAATTTTTTTCTTAAAAGTTTTGTCTGTTGGGGAGAGAGGGAAGGTTGGATGAGGAGAAGTTGAGAAGAAGAGAAAAAAATTTGGTACTCTTAAAGTATATATTTCTATATCATTCAAATGATGTCGGACAAAAATAGAAGAGGATTCATTTGTCTATATATTTTATAAAGAAAATAGAAAGTTAATATTTTGTTAGTTTTAATATATATATATAAAGACCAATTTAGCTCTTAATTGTTAAAACCAACAAGGTATACTTGATAAAATGGTGTGTTTTTTAATAAATTTTAAAACCAATAATATGAGACTGTAATTTTACCAAATATAAAGGGATTTTACTGATATTAACCATATATATATGTATGCTCAAATATATATTTTAAATGAAATTTTCGAATTTCGTTCCGCCTTTAATGGGTGAATTAAAGTCGCATGCCATTTCATTTCATAGGTAATAGAGAAACAAATTAAACACGCCGTTATCTTTACATTCCCCACTATGATTAACGTAGACTAATAATGAAGGGATGGCATTGGACTTTGGCTTGTGTTAGCGAGCATACTCATCACATACACACGCAGTGTCTATATATATATATATATATATATAGAGGAGATTTTTATGTGTGCGACCATACTAAATATAATATTTATCTATATATATATATATAGAGGATATTTTTATGTTAACGAGCATGCTAAATATAATATTTATCGTATCAATATATAACGTAGACTAATAATGGATGGATGGATTGGACTTGTGTAGCGAGCATACTCATCACACACACCTGTATATATATATATATATATATATATATATATATAGAGGAGGTTTTATGTGTGACGATCATGAAATATAATATTTATCTATATATATATATATATAGGAGATTTTTGTGTGACAAGCATGCGAAATATAATATTTATCATTAATATATACCGTAGACTAATAATGAAGGGACGACATTGGACTTTGGCTTGTGTTAGCTTGAGCATACTCATATCACACACGTGTGTGTAGATAGAGAAGATTTTTATGTGTGACAAGCATAAGAGAAAAAAATTTGGTACTCTTAAAGTATATATTTCTATATCATTCAAATGATGTCGGACAAAAATAGAAGAGGATTCATTTGTCTATATATTTTATAAAGAAAATAGAAAGTTAATATTTTGTTAGTTTTAATATATATATATAAAGACCAATTTAGCTCTTAATTGTTAAAACCAACAAGGTATACTTGATAAAATGGTGTGTTTTTTTTAATAAATTTTAAAACCAATAATATGAGACTGTAATTTTACCAAATATAAAGGGATTTTACGATATTAACCATATATATATGTATGCTCAAATATATATTTTAAATGAAATTTTCGAATTTCGTTCCGTCTTTAATGGGTCGAATTAAAGTCGCATGCCATTTCATTTCATAGGTAATAGAGAAACAAATTAAACACGTCGTTATCTTTACATTCCCGCCACTATGATTAACGTAGACTAATAATGAAGTGATGGCATTGGACTTTGGCTTGTGTTAGGCGAGCATACTCATCACATACACACGCGCGTGTCTATATATATATATATATATATATATATATAGGAGATTTTTATGTTTGACGACCATGCGAAATATAATATTTATCTATATATATATATAGAGAGGATATTTTTATGTCCGACGAGCATGCGAAATATAATATTTATCGTATCAATATATAACGTAGACTAATAATGAAGGGATGGCATTGGACTTTGGCTTGTGTAAGGCGAGCATACTCATCACACACACGTGTATATATATATATATATATATATATATATATATATATAGAGGAGGTTTTATGTGTGACGCATCATGGAAATATAATATTTATCTATATATATATATATATATATAGGAGATTTTATGTGTGACAAGCATGCGAAATATAATATTTATCGTATTAATATATACCGTAGACTAATAATGAAGGGACGACATTGGACTTTGGCTTGTGTTAGGCGAGCATACTCATATCACACACGTGTGTGTAGATAGAGAAGATTTTTATGTGTGACAAGCATGCGAAGAGAAAAAAAATTTGGTACTCTTAAAGTATATATTTCTATATCATTCAAATGATGTCGGACAAAAATAGAAGAGGATTCATTTGTCTATATATTTTATAAAGAAAATAGAAAGTTAATATTTTGTTAGTTTTAATATATATATATATAAAGACCAATTTAGCTCTTAATTGTTAAAACCAACAACGATACTTGATAAAATGGTGTGTTTTTTAATAAATTTTAAAACCAATAATATGAGACTGTAATTTTACCAAATATAAAGGGATTTTATTGATATTAACCATATATATATGTATGCTCAAATATATATTTTAAATGAAATTTTAATTTCGTCCGCCTTTAATGGGTCGAATTAAAGTCGCATGCCATTTCATTTCATAGGTAATAGAGAAACAAATTAAACACGCCGTTATCTTTACATTCCCGCCACTATGATTAACGTAGACTAATAATGAAGTGATGGCATTGGACTTTGGCTTGTGTTAGGCGAGCATACTCATCACATACACACGCTGTGTCTATATATATATATATATATATATATATTTTATTTTTGACCACCAAAATAAATATATATATATATATATAGAGAGGATATTTTTATGTTACTTGAGCATGCGAAATATAATATCTATCGTATCAATATATAACGTAGACTAATAATGAAGGGATGGCATTGGACTTTGCTTTGTAGTGAGCATACTCATCACACACACGTATATATATATATATATATATATAGGAGGTTTTATGTGACGACCATGCGAAATATAATATTTATCTATATATATATATATATATAGGAGATTTTTATGACAAGCATGCTAAATATAATATTTATCGTATTAATATATACCGTAGACTAATAATGAAGGGACGACATTGGACTTTGGCTTGTGTTAGGCGAGCATACTCATATCACACGTGTGTGTAGATAGAGAAGATTTTTATGTGTGACAAGCATGCTAAGAGAAAAAAATTGGTACTCTTAAAGTATATATTTCTATATCATTCAAATGATGTCGGACAAAAATAGAAGAGGATTCATTTGTCTATATATTTTATAAAGAAAATAGAAAGTTAATATTTTGTTAGTTTTAATATATATATATAAAGACCAATTTAGCTCTTAATTGTTAAAACCAACAAGGTATACTTGATAAAATGGTGTTTTTTAATAAATTTTAAAACCAATAATATGAGACTGTAATTTTACCAAATATAAAGGGATTTTACGATATTAACCATATATATATGTATGCTCAAATATATATTTTAAATGAAATTTTCAATTTCGTTCCTTTTAATGGGTCGAATTAAAGTCTATGCCATTTCATTTCATAGGTAATAGAGAAACAAATTAAACACGTCGTTATCTTTACATTCCCGCCACTATGATTAACGAGACTAATAATGAAGGGATGGCATTGGACTTTGGTTGTTAGGCTTAGCATACTCATCACATACACATCGCGTGTGTCTATATATATATATATATATAGGGAGATTTTATGTGTGACGACCATGCGAAATATAATATTTATCTATATATATATATATAGAGGATATTTTTATGTGCGATGAGCATGCGAAATATAATATTTATCAGATCAATATATAACGTAGACTAATAATGAAGGGATGGCATGGACTTTGGCTTAGGCGAGCATACTCATCACACACACGTATATATATATATATATAGAGGAGGTTTTATGTGTGACCATGCGAAATATAATATTTATCTATATATATATATAGGAGATTTTTATGTGTGACAAGCATGCTAAATATAATATTTATCGTATTAATATATACCGTAGACTAATAATGAAGGGGACATTGGACTTTGGCTTGTGTTGGCGAGCATACTCATATCACACACGTATGTGTAGATAGAGAAGATTTTTATGTGTGACAAGCATGCGAAGAGAAAAAATTTGGTACTCTTAAAGTATATATTTCTATATCATTCAAATGATGTCGGACAAAAATAAGAGGATTCATTTGTCTATATATTTTATAAAGAAAATAGAAAGTTAATATTTTGTTAGTTTTAATATATATATATAAAGACCAATTTAGCTCTTAATTGTTAAAACCAACAAGGTATACTTGATAAAATGGTGTTTTTTAATAAATTTTAAAACCAATATGAGACTGTAATTTTACCAAATATAAAGGATTTTACGATATTAACCATATATATATGTATGCTCAAATATATATTTTAAATGAAATTTTCAATTTCGTCTGCCTTTAATGGGTGAATTAAAGTCGCATGCCATTTCATTTCATAGGTAATAGAGAAACAAATTAAACACGTCGTTATCTTTACATTCCCGCCACTATGATTAACGTAGACTAATAATGAAGTGATGGCATTGGACTTTGGCTTGTGTTAGCGAGCATACTCATCACATACACACGCTGCAGTGTCATATATATATATATATATATATATAGAGGAGATTTTATGTTTGACGACCATGCGAAATATAATATTTATCTATATATATATATAGAGAGGATATTTATGTAATGAGCATGCGAAATATAATATCTATCGATCAATATATAACGTAGACTAATAATGAAGGGATGGCATTGGACTTTGGCTTGTGTAAGTGGCATACTCATCACACACACGTGTATATATATATATATATATATAGAGGAGGTTTTTATGTGTGACGACCATGCGAAATATAATATTTATCTATATATATATATATATATAGGAGATTTTTATGTGTGACAAGCATGCGAAATATAATATTTATCGATAATATATACGTAGACTAATAATGAAGGGACGACATTGGACTTTGGCTTGTGTTAGCTTAGCATACTCATATCACACACGTGTGTAGATAGAGAAGATTTTTATGTGTGACAAGCATGCAAGAGAAAAAATTTGGTACTCTTAAAGTATATATTTCTATATCATTCAAATGATGTGGGACAAAAATAGAAGAGGATTCATTTGTCTATATATTTTATAAAGAAAATAGAAAGTTAATATTTTGTTAGTTTTAATATATATATATAAAGACCAATTTAGCTCTTAATTGTTAAAACCAACAAGGTATACTTGATAAAATGGTGTGTTTTTTAATAAATTTTAAAACCAATAATATGAGACAGTAATTTTACCAAATATAAAGGATTTTACGATATTAACCATATATATATGTATGCTCAAATATATATTTTAAATGAAATTTTCAATTTCGTCTGGTCTTTAATGGTCGAATTAAAGTCGTATGCCATTTCATTTCATAGGTAATAGAGAAACAAATTAAACACGCCGTTATCTTTACATTCCCGCCACTATGATTAACGTAGACTAATAATGAAGGGATGGCATTGACTTTGGCTTGTGTTAGGAGCATACTCATCACATACACACGCACAGGTGTCTATATATATATATATATAGAGAGGAGATTTTTATGTGTGACCATGCGAAATATAATATTTATCTATATATATATATATAGAGGATATTTTTATGCATTGAGCATGCGAAATATAATATTTATCGATCAATATATAACGTAGACTAATAATGAAGGGATGGCATGGACTTTGGCTTGTGTAAGGCGAGCATACTCATCACACACACGTGTATATATATATATATATAGAGGAGGTTTTTATGTGTGACGACCATGCGAAATATAATATTTATCTATATATATATATATATATAGGAGATTTTTATGTGTGACAAGCATGCGAAATATAATATTTATCGTATTAATATATACCGTAGACTAATAATGAAGGGACGACATTGGACTTTGGCTTGTGTTAGGCGAAAGCATACTCATATATCACACACGTGTGTGTAGATAGAGAAGATTTTATGTGTGACAAGCATGCTAAGAGAAAAAAATTTGGTACTCTTAAAGTATATATTTCTATATCATTCAAATGATGTCGGACAAAAATAGAAGAGGATTCATTTGTCTATATATTTTATAAAGAAAATAGAAAGTTAATATTTTGTTAGTTTTAATATATATATATAAAGACCAATTTAGCTCTTAATTGTTAAAACCAACAAGGTATACTTGATAAAATGGTGTGTTTTTTTAATAAATTTTAAAACCAATAATATGAGACTGTAATTTTACCAAATATAAAGGATTTTACGATATTAACCATATATATATGTATGCTCAAATATATATTTTAAAATGAAATTTTCGATTTCGTCTGGCCTTTAATGGGTCAATTAAAGTCGCATGCCATTTCATTTCATAGGTAATAGAGAAACAAATTAAACACGTCGTTATCTTTACATTCCCGCCACTATGATTAACGTAGACTAATAATGAAGGGATGGCATTGGACTTTGGTTTGTAAGAAGAGCATACTCATCACATACACATCGCGTGTGTCTATATATATATATATATATAGAGGAGATTTTTATGTGTGACCGACCATGCGAAATATAATATTTATCTATATATATATATATAGAGGATATTTTTATGTGCTAATTGAGCATGCTAAATATAATATTTATCAGATCAATATATAACGTAGACTAATAATGAAGGGATGGCATGGACTTTGGCTTGTGTAAGGCGAGCATACTCATCACACACACGTGTATATATATATATATATAGAGGAGGTTTTTATGTGTGACGAGCATACGAAATATAATATTTATCTATATATATATATATAGGAGATTTTTATGTGTGACAAGCATGCGAAATATAATATTTATCGTATCAATATATACCGTAGACTAATAATGAAGGGACGACATTGGACTTTGGCTTGTGTTAAGCGAGCATACTCATATCACACACGTGTGTGTAGATAGAGAAGATTTTTATGTGTGACAAGCATGCGAAATATAATATTTATCGTATCAATATATATATATATGGGGATTTATATGATGGGCGACGTGCCCCATGTGGGCAACAAATCCATCAATTCTTTTCTTTTCTTTTTTACTTTTTTTTTCCATATTTTTATAAAATATATAAATATAAAAATAAAGAAAAAATGCATAGAAAATATAAAATGTATAAAAAAAACCATATAAAAGATAGAAAAACAAAATATGCAAAATAGAAAAAACATATAAAAGATAAAATATGAGAAAAAAAAGAAAAAGAAATTGGTGTGTTTGTGGCCATCATAACATAAGCGACGTTGCACACTATAAATATCTCTTATATATATTGATATAATGTATATTATATTTCGATTGCTCATCACACAATTATTATTTTATTATCATATATATATATATATATATATATTTTTATTATGTTTAATCTAAAAATTGATAGTTGATTTCCATAAGAAAAAGGAAGACTCCAACCGAGAACTTCTTTATATTTATAAACTCTCACTGAGTACATGACGATGCGACTTCATTAGACGCCGAGACCAATTGGCTCCAACACGGATCCCGGTGCCCGCATATTCTCATTGTCATCCTTACTCAACAACCCCATGATTTAATCATTTATCTATTTATTTATTAAAATAAACTATGTTATTTATTTATTTATTAAAATATACCATGTTTAACAACCTCTCAAACTATTTATTTTGACAAAAGAAAAGCGCTAATATGAAATCTTCTAGAATGGTGAAACAAACCAAATCCATCTAATCAATGGCATTAACTGGCATGTTTATAAATACAGCTTGTTACAGAGTCATGAAGAAACCGTGCTGGTGTGATAGTTGACAAGTTCATATAGATAGAAGAAGGAGAGGCATTGATTGGTTTTATTTAATATATATAATAAAAAATAACCTCGTGAATCATCAGCTTATAATTTTAGTGGCAAATAAAACTTTATCGATACTTTTTTATAACAAAAATATCTCAAGATAGAAATTAATTTATAATTTTATTAGAACCAATCCTATGAGTGTAGAATAATAAATTTATCTGCTAACAATTTTATTTTATTTAGTGTTTAATAAAATTGAATATATCTAAACGACGAAACTTGCACTACAAGAAATTATAACATATGTGACAAAATTAATTATGTCACAATTGTATTTGTCACAAAAATATATATTTAGTGACAAAAACTTATATTCGACACCGATTGTTGATGAGGTAGATAAAATAGTGTCAAATTGATTTGTGTCATAACACTTTGTCACGAAAGTGTTATTTTTAGAGGAAATTTTCCCCGCTAATTTTGAGTGCAACTGTGACAAAATTTATTAAATTGTCACTATAACAAGCTCCACTTATTGGTCAAACAAGTCATATATTATTCAGTGACAATAAATAGATGACACCGTTTGGTTGAACCTCGCTTTATTACCCGAAGTAATTAAAATAGGAATTTTTATTTTATTTTCCTTTACTTCTAAACGACTGCCTTGGTATGGGAAAACTTCAAAAACACAATCTACCCCCAAATTTCATGTAACGGATTTTTGGAATCTCATTGTCTATGTTTGATCTCCATTGAATCCATCATCACATTCAATCACCCAGTAAATTTCCGCCTTCAAGCTTCTTCTCCATCAGTATTGCTTTTCCTTTTAGATCGGGGCTTCAATGATGCTATGTTTCTTTTAGTTTTGCAGAACACGTGCACTTTATTATCTGAGAGTTCATCGCTTCCAAGGTACTTGCCAAATTTGATTCGCTTTTGTTTTATGAAATTCATAGTTCTCTGGTTATTTCACTTTTTCCATCCGTAGTGCCAACTCAGATTGCTTTCAAATGCATGTGTTTGTTTCCATCCGTAGTGCTTCACTGCCTGCGATTCTCTCTGCTTTCAAATGCATGTTTTGTTTCCATCTCAGATGCAAAGCTGCAACCATTAGTGCATAAATGACACGCTGCATAAAAAAGTTAAAGGAATTGTGGATACATGGAGTTTGCAGCCATATTCAAAACCAAACAATGAGAGTGATCCAACTAAAAGAAGAATGACAAAGTTCAATATTATTAAAGTGGATATAGTCGACAGTAATAAAGTGCAAAATAAAGTTTTTCTTTTCATAATTAACCCCTAGCTAGCTAACGATCTCCAAGTTACGTAAGGCAAAACTTTGATTAACTATAAGTTATGCAGGGATATGGAGACACATAGTAACACATCTCATCCTCACAGAAGAGAGAGACTCTTAATCCACCAAATCATATATTGATTATATATTAAAGTCCCAATTATTTTCTTCACTATAAAGATAACATGATTATTATCTCTAAAAAAATTTTATGCTTATTTTCTTGAAACAAGTACTTGCTACTGAGACAAGTATTTGAAACTTTGTTTATGGTTGTTATTCTCTTCAAACTTTGTAAGTTAGAGGATTTGAAACCTCTAGCTTAATTACATATATATGTATATATATATAGATCGTATATAGTTGCTTCCAAAGATATTGAAAGAAAAATTAATAATAATAATATAGTAGAAGTTCGGGGTAACATGGTGGAAATGTGGGCTTTGGAATTTTCATCATTTTAAAGTTGCCTCGATTGGACAAGCAAAGCACAAATACCATCCACTATAATCTGGTCTCGCATGGTGAAAGTGATGCACCACCCAAAAGTAAACATGGCAACATCAAGCTTTTGACATGCACTCTCCTTCTTATTATTTTATGATTTTATATGCTTCTAGTAATGCATTACAACCCTATTTTCTTCAACCAACTACTTTTCTCTTTTCTTTTTCTTTATTATTTTATTATTATAATATATTGCATATATGTCCCTGACTTGGTCTTGGTCTTGGTGGTGTTCTTAAATTCTATATAACCCTCCATTCCTCAATTCATTAAAAATGTCTTTTACTTTTTGGTGCAATGGATTTTATGAGGTGTATATATATATATATATATATATATATTATCTAATTAGTACACTTGCAATTCTAATAACTTACTTTCCTAATATTTTATATATGTCTATATATATGATGATGAAATTTAACTTTGTTCAACTTTATATTTGACAGTTTGTTCTCAATTATATAATCTCAATGTCATAATTCTATAAAATGACAACGTATAATGATAATTTATGCAGCCCAATTGCCCATCATCTTTTGTTTTTTCTTCGCACTAATTTTCTTCCAAATTTTTCGATCATCTTCTACTTTGGTCATGATATAAACAAACTACACCCATTTCTCATTTCGGGATGCATTTGGGCTTACCGCCTACTAAAGTTTGTATTTGCTTTTCTCAGATTGGGTGCAACTAATTTCAGTTAATTTATTTTGTTTCCATGATCTATCATAATGTGAAAAGACACATATTTTACAGAGTACTTCTGTTTTTTCTTTCTTCTTCCCAACTTATTTTTAAATGTAAAAAGAAGGCTTGGTTCAAGCTTGCTTGTTTTATTTTGTTGTCTAAAAACCATAAAAATTGGATATTCTATATTACCGAGATGTTATAATGGTATGGAGATAATAGATGTTACTCACATATTTATGATAGTATTGTTGATTCTTTCTTCTTTTTATTATCGATCGGTGAGTGTGCCATGCATTTGATTTTTGTAATAGTGTCTATCACTCGCTGTTACCGCTTTTGAAAAACTGTTATATCTATATTTATGAATGCCCACTTTGCTTACGACGCGGTTTGACAATGAGGATTAGAAATGGATCCGATGAACATATATTGGTCGTTTTATTCGATTTTGGCTATAAAATTATTTTGTTTCATTCTATATATTTGCATATAGTAAATTAGATCCAATTTTATTTACTTTTTCATAATCTGAAAATGTTCAACATTGTTTAACACTTTGATTTGTCATTTTTAGGAGTAGATGTGACCATTCTTATTTCTATATATTTGTGGCTTGATGTTGTGCTTTTTAAGTGCATGTCCAACATGTATACCCTAAATCATTATATATATATATATATATATATATATATATATATATATAAGTATCCCCTCAATCACATAAAGTTCAGAATTGTCCCTTACTATTTTTGTTATTGTTTGCCAACACGTACTTTTACGTAATCCTTCAAATCTCATCTAAATTTTTATATTATTTTTTTAGATATAAATTTTGTACATTTATATTTTGTCGATATGTGAGCTTCAAATGCCGACACGCTTGATTTTAAAGGCTAAGCTAATGATACTTGTGTATTGTTTGGAACTTTCATTAGATAGGTTTTTGTAGATTCCATTATTTGTTTCAGATGGTTTCAGTTATGTTGTTTGCAATTAATTTAATTCTATTTGTTCGAAAATCACTTCTTTTATAATTTCATCAGACTTGGTAACTATTCTTATTTTAAGATTTATTATTATGGTTATATGGGTTTTTGTGCTTAATTTTAACTTTTTCCTCCTTGTTCTTTTGAATTCCATTTGTAACCATCATGATTATAAATAAATTAATATTTTTCATTTTTATCTATATAAATTTATCCGCAATGCTTTGAATTCTTTTTGTAGGTAGGTTATTCATATACTTATGTAATTTTTATTAACATCCATTGATCTTTATAATAGTTGAAAATTCACAAGATGGATAAAAGTTGGATGCATTCGAGTCGACACTGCATATGCTAATGGTGTCAAAAGTTCATAAAGTTTGCCATGCATCATACGACATAGGCGTAAAGACAATTCGCTGCCCATGCTACAATTGTAATAATTTTTCGGCTCCCTCGAAAGGTTCGAGATCACTTGCTCATCCACGCATTGTAAGGTCATATGAGCCATGCGTATATCATGTAATAGCTGTCCTATACCCAATGTTGATGTCCAATCATGGAAGACATTGATGACAATGTTGATGAGGAGATAAATGGCTGGATATGCAACTTGGGAGATGTTAGAAGAGTGAACAATCAGGAGATTTTTCAGATGGTCAAATGCATCTACATCTAATACTTCTACAAGTTGATGTCCCCTTCAACCAAATACATTTGCAAACTTGTTTGTGGATGCAACGCAACCTTTGTAAACCGGTTCGTAGGTATCTAAGCCTGCCATTCATTGTGAAGTCACGTGATTTGAAGATAATTAATAAATGGACAAATAAATCCTTCACTTATGCTACTCGAAGTTTGCTTCCAACATATACTTCCCCACGATTCATCCGTCCCTAATTATTACAAAGCTAAGCAAGTAATTTCGGATTTGTGACTCAAGTATGAGAAGATAGATGCGGCATGCAACATGATTGCGGTTCTTGTTCCTAATAATTTGGCCGATTTAGATTCATGTCCCAGTATGCAAATCTCCTAGGTACAAACCCGGTTCAAAAATAAAACAAAGTTCCTCAAAAGGTTCTAATGCTATTTTTAACACCTAGGTTACAAAGGGTCGCTTATTTCGCCCAAAACCGCATCGATATGATGGTGGCATACGATATGCGGTGAAAGATGGGATTTCGAGGCATCCATTGACTCGTAACATTGAAGGACTCTCACCAACAAGATCCTTATTTTGCTAGTGATCCACTTAAATGCGTGCTTGGTTTGGCAAAGTTGACGGCTTCAATCCTTTTAATAATATGAGTACCTCTTATAAGATGTGGCTTGCCTTTATAGTCCCATACAATCTACCACCATGGAGATGTATGAAGGATCCCTTCCTTATGTGTGACATTGTTAATCCCGTGTCCTAAGGCTCCGTGTAATGAAATTGATGTTTATCTTCAACCAATCGATCGACGAAGTTAAAGGATCTATGGGATAATGGTGTACAAACATTTGATGCATCAATGAACAATCTCTTCCAAATGCCAGCCGCCTTTTGGACCATTAATGATTTTCCAGCATATGGTAATCTTTCCGATGGTGTACCTAAAGGTAAATTAGCTTGTCCCGTATGTAATGAAGATATCTTCCCATTCATTGAAATACGGGAGAAAGATTTCGCTATACGGGACACCCGCCGCTCTTACCTATAGATCATAAATGGCTAATAGTAAACGATTTGGTGCTGTGAGAGCATAGATTGCCCCCAAAATTATTGTCCGGAGATGATGTTGTTGACCAACCCAATGGTTTCACACAACCTATTTTGGAAAGGCACTCGACAAGAAGAGGAAACGCGGCTTCTATTTTGTTCAATGGACCAAAAAGTATTTTTTCAGTTGCCATACCGGAAAGATCTAAAAATTGCCATAATCTGGATGTTATGCACATTGAAAAAATATTTGTGATAGTGTTATTGGAACTATTATGAACATTGAAGGAAAACAAAAGACACTTTGAAATCTCGCCTCGATTTGGAAGATATGGGCATTATGCGCGACTTACACCCAATACGGAGGGATGGAGCTATTTTTACCACGCATGTTATATGCTTAATCATGCGAGAGAAAAAGAGCTTATGTGAATTTCTAAAGTCAAGAAAGCTCCCCATGGATATGCCTCTAATATTTCAAAATGTGTCAATTTAAATGAGTACAAAATTATTGACTAAAGAGTCATGATTGTCACATTCTCATGGAAAGGTTGCTACCATTGGTTTACGTGGAAATTTACGTAATGATGCAGTAAAGCGATTGATCTATGCTTCTTTTGAGAGTTGAGTGCAAAAACTTTGAACTTGAATGCTGTACAACAATTAGAAAACAATATTGTTGTCATACTTTCTAAGATGGAGACATTATTTCCTCCTTCCTTCTTCGACGAATGGTGCATTTAATAGTTCATCTTCCACGCCGCCATCGCTGCCGGTTCCTCGCCAATATCGCTGGATGTATCCATTCGAGAGGTAATGGTTCCAACGCCTATATTGCAACATTACTAAACATTGTTGTTCAGCTTTATTTCATTTGACCATTACAACATATGTTGTAGGTGCATGCACAATCTAAAGAGTTATGTTCGTAATAAGGCTTATCCGTATGGTCAATCGGTGGGCTACATTGACAAAGAATGTTTGACATTTTGCTCTATGTATTTCGATGACACAGACTACATTCAAATGCACTGTGAAAGGAATTATGATGGTGATGGTTGTGAAAGTTTTAGTAAATTATCAGTTTTCACCAAAAGGCTCGTGGAATGAGGATCCAAAGTCAGGATCTTCATATTAGTGAACGGGCAAGATTAAGGTGGTAATGTATTGAATAATTGTGCGTAAGTTCTCCCATATTTATAGTAAGTCATATTCTTCCATCTAAGCATTGCATTTACATGTTGATTTGTAAATGTACATCATCTATGTTAAATATATAATGGTGTTTTATTCATATATGTAACTTATGTCATGAAATCATGTAGGAACACAAAGAAAGAACTAGAAAGTCAAAATGCAACAAATATTTCTAATAAGCAATGGATAGAGTTCCCTAGATGGTTTCTAAAACGTAAGTCTTGTGGTGGACTAATTATTAATATATATATATATATATGTATATATCTATTGACTATTATTTCGCAATTCTACTAATTAATACATTCGGTGATTGTGTGCATTTCATTCAATCGAGTCGGATGGAATGTTGATGGTATTGATGAGTTAAAAAATTAGCAAAGTGGACCGGAGAAGAGTTATTATATTCTCGCTGCATTGTTAATGGCCATGTTTCGCATAATAACGCGGATTCACTTAAAAACTCAAAATAGTGGAGTTGTTGTCAGCCGAGAAAGTATGATGGAGCGTAAATAGATTTTTGGTGTTCTTAATGATGTAATTGAGTTGTCTTATTTAGGTCGTAATAAAGTCATGATGTTCAAGTGCATTGGTGGGACATCGACATCAAGTAGAATTCATATAGATGAATATGGTTTTTGAGAGAATGTGTCAAGAACTCGTATAATGATGATCCTTATATTATTGCAAACCAAGCCGAGAAGTTATTTATCTCCCCGATACAAAGTTAGAAGACATTGAGAGTTGTTGAAAGGGTACAGTACCGCATATTTATGATGCACAAGTTATGCAAAGGAAGGGAGATGCCGTAAATGAGCCATTTCAATAAGATTCGAACTGCAATGATATGGATGATGGATTGATTGATGAATTTGTTCAACCTCTTAACCGACGACATGGATGGCATATATATTCATACAGATGCATATAATGATGTGCATTTAGATGATTTGTCATCTACCGCTAACAATGACAATGAAAATGAACAATTAGATTTATGGTAAAGTTGAATGAGATATGTACTAAACATTTTTTTTAAAACAAAAGATGTATCGGCCTACTCACTTATGTAATGTGTCATTGATTATTGACTGACTAATATTGTTATTTATCTACCATTCATGTTTACTTATGTTATTTAGTTATTCCTAATATTCTGCATTGTACAGCCTAGGAAATTAGATGCATGTTTGTGCATCATATTATATCTTGTTGATCAAGTGAATACGAAAAGTTATTTTCTTGATTGATAGGTACCGCTGATTCAACATGCCTCCAAAACCACGCCAAAAACTTCACATAATGCGGAGGGAAGGTGGCAACTAGAGTGTCGCCAAGGAAAGTAAACCAACCAACAGCGTGTTCCACACTTATCCTCATAAATCACTTATCCTGTGTTTTTCATTTTCGTGATTTTTTTTTAAAATTACTTACAACATTTGAATTGTTCATTTTATTATGTTGTGGAATGATTTAAATTACAAAGATGGATCCACATGGATAAATGTTAAAAGCCATCAAGAGGAAGTGAAGACAATGCCTCTAATATCAGATTTCATTTCCACAAAGAAAGTGCCTCTAATGCCTGCATTTCAGCCACATCAACATGGAAGTGATTTGATGTGTACATATTTTAAAGGTCGTGGATGCTCTATTATGTACACATTTGTCTGTAGCAAGATCATAGCCCCTGTAGCTTCTTTTGTCTCTTAGTTTAGAGGTTTAATTCTCGTGATGCTAATCGGGCATGTAATCCATCGCTTGGATAATTATTAATATTTGGATCCGTTGGAATTAATTTATTCATCATATATATATATATATATTGGTAGGATTTTGGTGGTTTTGTTAGCTTCATAATGATATACCGCATGACCAAATACAATTGAAAATAATACTATGTAGGAAGAGTATAGTAGTATCTATTAGACTTCTAGTAATATATGGTAGAGTTGACCATGCATTTTCTAATTTCATTCTTTTATTCCTTGTTTTCTCGTTGAAATGAGGGATCTATATTTATAATTGAATGATTAATGAGAAATAAGAATGTGTACATATACATGGATAATAATATTAATTGTGGCTAATTATATAGGAATTAAAAATCAAGCAATTATATATGGGGTGAAATTTGTTGTGTGCATCGTAAACTCCATAACCTTGTTTGGTTTAGAAATTTCCCTTGTTATCATTTTTATAGGAATAAGAACTTAATTGTCTTATAGAAAGTGATTGGGTTTGAAATTATGAATGAAAGTTTAACAATCTTTGTTCATTTTTTTCCATCAATTATCTATAATCTTTCCAATTTGATTGTTTTAACTTGTCGGGTCAAAGGGTAAATAAACAAAGAATGCAGAACATATATAAAGAGTAGACCATTCTTACTTTCTACAATAATAATTTAATTTATTGTTTGTGGGGTCAGTGCCTTAATAACTAAAAATCAAAAGAGAAAAAAGGAAAAAACTTTCCTAATAAATAATTAGAAGAATAATGTAAAAGCGTGACAAGTTGTAATTAAAGAATCTTTGGGTCAGCTTTTTTTGTTTGTGTCTATGAATTAATTGCTTTTAAGCTTTGAGACCCAATTTTTATTAGATGAACCCCACGCATCAGCTTATCCCTTATCCATAATACTTATGTTCACGGGTTTATTATCCCCAATAGAACTATTCCTATTGATCCTTTTTATATTTTTTCTCGCTCTCAATAAATTCAATGCCTACTTGTGAAGTCGTATCTCATGCGCTTTTAGTTTTAATTATCTCTAGTTATGTGCATACAGATTGTACAACTGTATTTGAGAAATTGTCTCAATGCCGCTTCTATGCTTATCCGAAGATTGTCGAAGCAACTGCTTGTTACTTTACCATTTTAATACAAATTATTCTTTTATATTCATATATATACATATAAAAAATATATATATATATTTTTATATATAAAAGCTATGTGCAAGAGTCAACAACCTGAGGTTTCACCTTAGATTCAAATCAATTGCATTAATTGTAAAAGAGTATTCATAATAAAATGACCCCAGAGAGAAAGTTGTTCTAATTTTATTATATATTTTACCTATGAATACCATATGGTTTGTTTTACTTCAACTCATAATAGTATAACTTCCTTCAACTCTATCTAGCCTCCATACTTATTTAATTTCCTTAAACCGTATATTGCTTACAAAGCAATAAGAAGAACTATAAAAGTTCCGAAGTTCGTTCATCATTGATATGAGATGGAGTATAACTCTTTAGATAATTCAAACACTAAGTACATAGTTGGATGATGGAAGAAAACAGAGCCTGATTTCAACAATTCCTTTATCCATTGCAAAGTAATAAAGATGTTATTTTATAGTTTATTGAATATTTACTTACATACAATGATTACTCCGGATAGGAAAAGAAAAGGCCGTAGTCCTGTTACTCCACTAGAACTCTCCGCGAAAGGGTAAATGTTAGACTATTGGAGCAAGGGAAGTTGTAAGAGATGGTCAAGAGAGTGAAGAAGTTGCTGTTCAATCACAAGAGATTCAACTAATGTAAAATGCTCAGAATCGAGCATGAATTACCCATTAATGAAGGTAAAGATGTCACCTTCTCAATAACTAAAAATTTATGAAATCTAAAATTAATGCTGCCATGTTAGCATTATTCCATGAAAGTGTTATTCCCATGTTGTTCTTAATAAATTCTTTTATAACTTTTTTATTAATATTGACTTGTTAGTGGTATTATTTAAAGAAAGCTTGGCATTAGCACACAATAATTCATCTATCATTTATATATATATATATGTATATATACATATATTTTGTTTATAGAAATTAAATAGTATCGTGTTAGTGAATGGGAGTAAATTTATAGAATTTACAATATGGACATTTATATGTTTCATACATTTTTGTGGAATAAACCCTCTTAAACTTCTTCAAGTCCTACTCGCTCCATATACAAAACAAAGAAGATGTAATTTTGCTTTCACATAATTTTATTCACATGTAATTTATGTATAATAGCATAGTAACCTCATTGAAATTAGCGTGGCACACACAGCAAAACAGATGAAGATCAAACAACACATGCACAACAAACTAGAGGAAGTTGAATCAATACATGCACAACAATCGAGAATGAGGGTCCGTGTTCTGAAATGGACAATACGGTAATTACATGTTACTATTTTTGTGTAGGCAATTGAATAATAACCATCCCATATGGTGTAATCCGTGAATTATTTTGTTTTCTATTTGTTTTGTTATATTGTATTATTTAGAAGTACCAATGGGTGGTACAAACACACGCGGGAAAACAAGAGGACTTAAATTAGCAAAGAAGAAACTACCTGTAGGAAAATGTTCGTTGAAGCCCCCACATGTAATGCGGTTTGTAGGTAAATATTCTACGAATTTACCACCGAGGTTGGAGTTTCATAGGTCTCATGCACCACTTGTGAAGGATTGGAGTGATGTAGATAAGGAAGTTAAAAAGGATATGATAGAATACTTACGTGTAACATCATACTTATATTGTTGGTTACTTTGAAATGAGTGAATCATAAAGTATTATCGACTTATGCTATTACTATTTGTAGGAGTCATTTGAATTTCATGACGATGTGTATACCATGAGTGCATCGATAAACAAATGAGAAGAAGCTTTAGGTCTTGGAAATATGGTTGACAGTGAGAGGATTAAAAAGTCAACCGATGAAGGGAATTTGGCGCAATGAAGCCGCACTCATATAACAGAGGAACAATGGATGGCATATGTGCATCATATCACATCGAGGAATTTGAGGTTAAATTGGTTCAAACTTTTTAGTAATTTATATTAAGTTAATTTGGAATATAAATATACTCTACCTAAATTAGAAATCCTTAAGTTTGTGGATTAATATATCCAAAGATTACATGATGTTTATTACTTAATACTATATGTTGCTAAATGTTTAAACTTTGGTTTAAACACTCTTGTAGCATGGAGATATGAAGTCATAATACGATAAGAACATAATGTGATGATTAATATGTCTGTCGTGATTAGTAAATGATTGAAATGAATAATAAGGTTCATCTATATGTCTATGTTTTAAAAAATGCATTATATTTATATAGAATCAGCCTCAAAGTGAAGTTCCTTACATGCTATTCACATTACATGACCAATATGGCTATTTACTTATCACTATTTAAGAGTTAATTATACAAGCATGAATTGGTATGTTGGTTAATATGATAGAAGAAGCAGATAAACAAGACCAACAGGAAGTCATGAGGATAAATCATTGTGTTGGCACGAAGTCACTGCACGCATTGATTCATGAAAAGAAAGCAGAGGTGGACTTTAAAAATTATTGCATTTTCATTACAATATGCACTTGGTACTAATGATAACACATATATAGCAAATATATATGTTTACAAAGTAGTTTTATATTTCGTAATTATGTTCGAAAGCATCTTTGCAGTGAAGTAGAAGAAAATGATGCTGAAATTGATAAGATTCAATTATTTTATGACACTCATTTTAGTAAGAAAAAGAATCAAGGCTAGATGAAAGATCGAAAGTCATATATGTAAGTTAATTGTTAATTTGAATTATGTAAATGTCTAGATCAATACTTAAATATACTTTATTTCTAAATTATAATTACTAACATGTGATCTAAAATTAATTTTTAGGATCGACTTGTGGAGCTAGTGGACTCAACTTCTCTTAGTGTGGATGAGATATTTATGCCGGTCCTACCATCAAAATCTGCAACATTTGTAGGATGGTGTCATCCCTAAATCAACCGATCTCGCAAGTGAAGAAGTGGCTGCATTGAGAAAGGAATTACATGAGTCCAAGGGGGAAAGGAAAACAATGTGCTTACTTGGAATCGCAAGAAGAATCGGAATTAGAATGTAGGCTTGCTTCAATGGAAAGTAGACTATCAATTTTAATAGAGATGCAAGAGAAGCGTTTGACTCCTTAAAAAGGAGCTGGGACTTGAAAGTGGGTATTTTGAAACAAGTAAATGGAGATAGCTCCCACTAAGGTAAAGTGAGATAGAAAATATATGATTATAGCAAGAATTATAGTTTCCTCATTGAATAGTAAGTGGTGGTAATATGTTGTGTTTAATGTTTGCGTGTTGATATGGACAATATTTAGTGCGTGTCTTTTGGATACACATGAAACAATATCTTATTAGGAATTTTGGTAAGATCCAGTTGCAACATGGCATTTAAATAGGTATTTATGTAGTTAATTAGACCGCAAACACTTAGTATATATTTTAACAAGCTACTAGGACATGTAATGGTTTCCAATGTGATGGATATATGTAATTTTTCATGGAAGCATATATATCCGATATGGTTCAATGAAAAATTATGCCTTTTGTGCATGTTAACACCTAAGTTGCAGATTTTGTGTTGTTCCAACACTTTGGACAACTTTAATATTTTACCTACATATTGAAATTAAAATTTCATATGTTATCGAGTATAATATTTGTGCATGGGTCATGTGATTATATTATATGTTATATAATGTAAAGCTATCTATTAAAGATGTATTAATGGAATAATTAGTGATGACACCAACAAAGGACCATATAACTATCACAATATCATACAAAGCAACAAACATCGCCACTATATGATTGAATTAAAATGGACTTATTTGTGTCATTCCAAATTTCGACACCGATGCATTTGGTGACAATTTTAATTATCACTAAAAAAATTATAACTATATCACAAAGGACAAATCAAACGGTCACTATATTAACAACTCAGGAACTTTTTTGTCAATTGGAATTTTGACACCGATATATTATGTGACAATTGTAATTGTCACCGAAAAGTTAAAAATATCATAATATCATATAGTGACGCACAAAACCCGTCACCGTGTTATAAGCATTTGTATGAATCCATTCGTCAACCTAATAATGGACACTGAAATGTATTTGTGACAATACTATTTGTCACGGATAGATACTTGTAGTGGCAACAAGTATTTGTCACTGTTACATTTTGTGAAAATATAGACAATGTCACAAAACAAATTTTGTGACAAGCAATAATGTCACACATGTTTAATGTGACAAACATATAATGGGTCACAAATACAATCACTGACAAATATAGTTGTCACAATAACATTTCGTGTCCTTAATAATATTGTCACTGAAACTCGAAGTTTGACCGGAATATTGCATAGAATCAGTGACAGAACTAGTGGATATAGTGACAAATTTTAATCTTTACTGTGACGAAAATTGTTGACACAAAACTCATCAGAACCAGTCACAATATAAAAATTGTCACAGGAAAGTAATAATTATTGACGAAAAATTAAGTTGTCACAGAAATAGAATTAGTGGCTAACCTACAAGGTGACGACGTAGACAATCAATATTTGTCGTAAATATATATATAGTGACAAAAAATGGCCTTTAATGACAAATTTTGGTTGTCACAGATGTTAAAATTTCTTGTAGTGTTGTCAACGGAAAAAAAGGCATTGGTTAATTATTAATTTATGGGTTTAACATATAATTGAAATTCCCCTAATGATTGAAAATTTAATTTAAGAACTGCTTATATTTCTCTACCAAAAAGGAAAATACAAAAAAAGAAAAAACCGCTGCATAAACTAAATATTTAGCTACATTATATTTATATAAACTCATAAAAACCATTCACCACATAGCTCTCGAATCAAAACCATGGCCAACAGTAGCTTTCCAAACATCACGCCAATATTCTTCATCATTTTATCAATAAAATTCTTCTTGTCGACCCATGTCACTGCACAAAATGGCGCATTTGCAAGATCCCTATCCCCTGAAGAGTTTAGACTGAAGTCAAAGAATCTAACTCACCTACATTTCTACTTTCACGACGTTGTCTCCGGCCGAAATCCCACGGCCGTTAGAGTCGCCGGCACGAACACAACAAACAATAATACCTTGACGGATTTTGGTGCTGTGGTGGTGATGGATGACGCCTTGACGGTGGGTCCAGAATCGAGCTCCAAACTCATTGGGAGAGCTCAAGGTATATATGCCTCGGCGTCACAAACCGAGGTTGGGTTCTTAATGGTTCCTAACTACGTTTTCTTTGAAGGAATATACAACGGAAGCACAATTAGTATATTGGGGCGCAACACCATACTTTCAACCGTGAGGGAGATGCCCATCGTTGGAGGAAGTGGGATTTTCAGGTTTGCTAGCGGCTATGCTCAACCCAGGACTTATAAATTCGACACCACTACCTTGGATGCTGTTGTGGAGTACAACGTCTATGTTTATCATTAATGAGTTTCTCTATGTATTAAATAAAAAATTCATATATTACTTTACTCGAGTAATATTATAACTCCGTCTCTCTCTCTGTCTCTATATATATACTGTACTATGGTTTTTCAAATTCCACAACATTGTCATATTTGCACTAAAATGTGCCACAAAAAGAATAAATTATGGGGCACTATATATGATGGGTTGGGAGTAAATTAATGTTAAACTTGGCTCTTTTCTTGACAATATAGGAGCTCTTCTGCATCTATATAGGGGAAAGAATAGAGGTCCAACCAAGTTGCCACATCATAATGATCATCTTCCTGAAAATGATTTCAGTTTTAACTAAGCTCATTCAAAAAAAAAATGGAGTTGAATTTGGTATGTCTTTGTCTCATTTGGAGTAAAACAAAAATAAATAAATAAAACAATTGTCTTTTAGTTGGATTATTTGGTATGCATTTGTCTCATTTCCACTCTCTGGGCCTCCTTCCCTTTGTATGTTTATACTAACACCAAAATAAAAATTAAAAATTAACGTTATCAAAATAGCTATTATAATTACTAAGAGAGATATATAAAAGAATCTTACGTTAAATATATAAGTTTTGGCATTTGTAAAACCACTGTCGGGTAGAATGAGCAAAGATTTATTTTTTACTAATTAGCATTTTCAATTAGAATATAATATACAGAAATGTGTAATAATTGTTTAGGCACTTGATGTTTTCATTTTGTAATTATGGATTATTTATAGCATTTATATTATAATTACACCTAATTTAAGGCGGTTTAACAAATCCTCCTACCCAAGCCACAATGAACTTTTAAATATTATTTCCAAGCACTAAGTCAAAACTTTTTTATTTTGTGCGCTTTACAATTTGCATGACAAAGTTTGTAATTATAGAAATATTATGTAGCGATTAGCACTAGCTATTAGCTAACCTCTTCATAATTAACTAGCTTATTCGAGCGTTGTAAGTAGTAAGACCTATTAATTAAACCAATTAACTTGCAATATATCTATAATATATATGCCAAGGTTTCGCTTGGAATTCCTTGAATCGTTCATAACTAATGCTTTATGATATATAAGACAACAGGATACTAGGTATTGCCGTTGCCTATTGGCATTGTTGTTTCAAATATATATGCATTACTCTTGTTTTATGCATGTGTAAGAAAGATAAGTATATGTTAATTAAAATAAATTAATTATGTTATCAATTCGTCATCTCATCGTTTAGGTTTCAAACTACATGTATTTTGCATGTCTTCAAGCAAAGAAAAATAAATAATTTCATATATTTTCATTACTGGGACAGGTGGGTTTGTTGGTCTCACCAGTTGTTTTTTGTAAAAGATGGTCTCACCAGTTGTTGCAACTACTACAATACGCTATAAGTAAACAATGTCACACTTCAATGGAAGTTCAACCAAACCCATTATGTGTTACATTGCATGAATATTATTAATGCATGCAAAATTTTTGATTAACACAAATTCAAAACCTTCATTAATAATTTGATTTTCTCTCCTCGAATTCCTAAAACATGGCCAAAACCTTCCCACAACTCATCACCTCCACGTTCCTCATGATCATTTTCTTCACTTTTCTTCACACCTCCACATCAGAAACACCACAACACTACTTCTCCCAAAACTTGTCCCCGGAAGAAGTTGGCATATTCAAGCAAGAGACGCTAAGCCACCTCCATTTCTACTTCCATGACATTGTCAGCGGTCCAAACCCTACGGCGATTCAGGTCGCCCGAGCTCCGACTACGAACATGTCCTCGACGGGGTTCGGAGCAGTGGCAATGATCGATGACCCACTGACCGTGGGACCAGAAAGTAGTTCGAAACTCGTAGGAAGAGCACAAGGACTTTATGCTGCTGCTTCTCAAAGCGAAGCATGTTTGTTGATGGTCATGGACTTTGTTTTCATGGAAGGGAAATACAATGGAAGCACACTCAGTGTGTTGGGTCGCAACGCTGTGTTTTCGGACGTGAGAGAGATGGCCATTGTTGGGGGAAGTGGGGTTTTTAGGTTTGCTCGTGGGTATGCTCAGGCCAAGACTCATACCTTTAATATTAAGACTGGGGATGCCATTGTTGAATATAATGTATATGTATACCATTCTTAATTCACATGTTATTATATATATTTGCTTTTTTTTTTCTTTTTTGTTTATTCTGCGTATACATATATAAATATATTATCAGTGCTCTCTTAGCTAGAGTGTAATTGACTAATTTATATGCTCTAATAAAAATGTGAATAAAAAATTTATAAATATTATGCTATATTTTTTCCTATAATAATATATTAAATTGTTGGCTCAATATATAATATATAGATAAAAACTAAATCGTAAACATATAAATAAATAATTTATTAATTTGACAGACCCTTTGCGGTAATGACCCTGACAGTTTTGTATTGAAGAACAAATGACCCGCAATCTGTCACCACAGGAGTGTTTGCAAGTGGGTTGTAAAACATTATGTATCTATGAGTGCGTTGCTCTCTCCATGTCTTCTTTCACTTTTTCTTTTGTTTTTTTCTGGTTAAGTTTTTTGAAAATTATTTTTGAAGGTTTATGGAAAGAGACTTGGTTGGATCTGAAATTTGTAAACTTTTTTTTTAAGGATAATGTGTTGGTTTTCTTTTTTTCTTTTTTTTGTAAACATATGTTGATTTTGTTCATCCTACTATTGGAGTCCGATTATTATTGTTATATAAATTAATTGTTGTGACTCTGCATGTCCTTGGTTGAATGCATTTTAGTACAATTCAATATTAGTTGGTGGCGATCAATATTGCGTATAATTAAAAATGAAAAAAAAAGTTTCTAAAATAATTAATTACAGTAGGTTCAAAATCAATATGTTAAATAATAAAATTTAACTTACATATGAAATCCAATTTAGTTTTTGTAATAAAAATAGATACTAGTTCACAAATATATGTTTATGAATTTAATAATTTTTTTTATAAATTGGGGGTAAAACTAAAATAGATACCACAATTTAGCATAAAATTATAGAATTTTACAATCCACTTATAAATATTCAAATGGATTATATAATTTTACAATCCATTTATCAATATACAAATGGATGAGTGAGTCCGGAACTATGTAATGAATAAGATTCCATCCGAGAAATAGATTATAAAATTGTGTTAAAAGACTTTATTCAATTAAAATTTCTAATTAACTATTAACATGCAATTTTGGGGCTCGTGTGTATCAAAAAGTCATACCAAGTTACGGTTTTGTATTGAAGTCCAACACGGCCTACTTTGTAATTGGCCTTAATCTGCCACTACAAGAGTGATTAAGTCCAACACGGCCTACTTTGTAATGGGCCTTAATCTGCCACTACAAGAGTGATTAAGAGGATCTTAATTGAAGTATAGCCTGGTACAAAGTGTACTAAACCTTATAATTTTGATTAACAAAATTCTGAACCCTTCACTTTCTTTATCTCCTACAATTCCCCAGACTTGTGCCTAGAAGAAGTTGGACTGTTGGAATATTTTTTTTAAAAAAAGTGTAAACCAAGTGGTAAGAATTGATAAAAGAAAAAACAAATAAATAAATAACTAAAAACGAAGTGCTCATAATTTAGGAAAATAAATATATGGTGCTTGAAAAAAAAAAAACATATAAGTATTATTGTGTAAGACTTTCAACCTCCATCATAAAGTCAAATAAAATAAATAGAAGTTTTTGTTTTCTATTTTTTCTTTTCTTCTCTTTCTTGGCTCCGAAAGAAAAATATAAGTATTATTGTATAAGACTTCCATTCTTCATCTTCATTAATTCTTCAATAGTCACGTGCATGTATTCAAATCTTTAAGTTTACCTTAATCACGGTGTAGATAAATTAAGCTTTACAAATTAATACAGTCAAGAAAGAGGTTGCTTCAAACGAAAATTCAATCTTCAAATTTGTCACCCAGTCTACAGTAGAAAGAAGCAGACATACCACAATTTTTTTATTTATTTTTTTTTTTTTCTGATCAGTCCTGCAATAATAATAATGCCACTGGTATGAAGTGGCCTCCTTTAACGTAGCTGTGATGAATATCAAGAATGTTCACTCTCGCAGTCGTACTTCACACAATTCATAGCCGTCGAGTGCGACCAACCAGCTAACGTTCTTTGACTTCTACCAAAAAAAAAAAGCTAACGTTCTTTGACTGAAAGGCAGACAAAAGAACAAAACAAAATGGGGGCCGAGGCAACTTTTGTTGTTATTAATAGAAAGTTATAAACTTCTAACATTATATTCCCGCTACCAAATAATAAATCCACACCAATACGTTCCACTCGGAAGCCAAACTCTGTGTTCAAAATTTGCATAGCTGACAAATTAAGTCTCCAAATTGGCTCCTTATGTATGTATTATAATAATATTATATTATTTGTAGATTATAAAGAATATCAAGAATGCTCACTCTCGCAGTCGTACTTCACCTACCAAAGAGAGGAAAGCAAAAAGCTACTTTAATACTATTTTATTTTCTTTCAAAAGTTTCTGACCAAAGTTCAATTACGTATATGTTGCTTTTGCTTTAGATATTAAGTAATGCTACTCCTGTCAAGTTTCAATCGGACATCCATACATATGTGATTATATAATTCATTATTGTTGAATAAATAAAATGAGCCTCAGTGGGTCGAATAAAAACAATAATGATAATGATATATGTATTTATAAGGTACGGTTGGTATCCAAATTTTTAATTAAAAAGTAACTTTTAAAAATATATTATTAATTATTGTTAGATTGGCGGGCATGCATTTTTCTCGCTGGCTTTTTCTTTGGTAACTAAATTTTGTATTCCACAGGAAAGCAAAACAAAACGGCTTAAAAAGAAGAATTAAAATCCAGAACAGAGTTATTTATTAATAAGCGTGTTTATAATTTTTAATAGAGTATTACCAAAAGAAAATTTATCAGCTACAATACAAAACTTAGAAGATAAAGAAAATTTAGCAATCAAATCTGCAATAGAGTTGGTATCTCTATAACTCCATTCGATCTTCCAGCTATCAATATTAAACCTATTATGAATAGCTACTATTTCATAATAAGTGTTCTAACCAGCAGCATCAGATTTGTTTAAAACTTACTTGATTACAGATTTAGCATCACAATTCCAAACCATATTAATCCACCTGCAAGCTTCAGCATAATTTGTTGCTTTTCTCGCTAGCTAGTTCATGAATGATACAGGGAAGATAGGTGAAGAGAATTCTAGAAGCCTTTTCCATTTTGACTAAAAGTAGTTTGTCAAGTTTACAAAGCTGAAACTGTTTATATAATCGTTCTCAGAATTAAACCCACTAACCGATTCTAAACAGCTTCAAGAAAGTAATTAGTTACAATCAACCAACTCTAATCTACGTGGTAATTTTGTCTTTATCACACGCTCGTTAAACCGGGTGAAACCACGTGAAGCTTGGTTCGAAGCCACTCAAACCTATTTCGACTGAGAGCCTTAGTAAACAGATCTGCAAACTGTTGATCAGTAGGTATATAGTGAATTTGAAGTTGCTGTTGAAGAACCTTGTCCCGAACAAAATGGATGTCAATCTCTATATGTTCGTAATGCGCATGCATCACCGGATTAGAGGCTAATGACGCAAAGACTAAGATTATCACCCAAATAATGGACAAGAGGTGGAAACAAGTTTGAGCTCTCCAAGAAGTTGTTGTTTCAAGTAATCTCGCACTTAGATGAGCAATGGCACGATACTCACCAGACTGAAACAGCAACTACTCGCCGCCGCGGAACCCGTGAAACCAAGTTGGAACCAAAGTAAACGCAGTAAAACCACCGGGCCTGCGTGGTTGCCACCCAATCGACCAGCCGTCGCTGAAATGCTTGATCGGTTGAAAAGAAGACCAAAGTGAAGAGTTTGCTTAAGATACCAAGTAAACGCTACAAGCCCGCCAACGTGTTGTTTTGGGACAATGAAGAAACCGACCGAGACGCATTAACAAAGAAGGAAATTTCGGACGCGGTCAATGTGACATACCGTAAGGCTCCAAATGTTTCTATAAAGGGAGGCATTAGGAAGAGGATCTCCATCATCAATAGAAAAGGGTTTACCGCAGCAATAGGGGTGGAACTACCTTTAGCACCATCCATGTGAGTTCGTTTCAACAGATCAAAAATATACTTGGCTTGAGACAAACAGAGACCAGAAGAGGTTCGAGTAGCTTCTATGCCAAGAAAATAGTTCAAAGGTCCAAGATCTTTCAAGGAAAAAGTTTTATTCAAATCTGAGATGAAGTTGTTAATAGTCTGTGAATGATTGCCTGTAATAAGCATATCATCAACGTAAACAATCATGATAACAAACACAGTATCCCTGTGATAGATGAAGAGAGAATGATCTGCCTTTGAGCCAATAAAACCCCATGCAAGTAAAGCTGATTGAAGCTTAGTGAACCAAGCTCTAGGTGCTTGACGTAAACCATACAGAGATTTGTGAAGTTTACAAACATGTAGGTTTGAGAATCAACAAAGCCATCCGTCAGCCGTGATGTAAACCGCTTCAGAAGATCACCATCGAAATGCATTATTGATATCTAGTTGTTGAATGGGCCAGTCATGTGTAATTGCGAGAGTAAGAACAATCCTGATAGTTGCAGAGCGTACTACTGGGCTAAATGTCTCAGAAAAATCTAAACCAGGAGTTTGATGAAACCCCTTTGCAACTAGACGAGCTTTATACCGAGAGACTGAACCATCCGGATTAGTTTTGACACGAAAAACCCATTTATTTCCAATCACATTCATCTCAGGTGACCAAGGAACCAAGGACCAAGTACTATTATTTTGGAAAGCATCAAACTCTTGTTGCATGGCAGATAACCATCAGGAATCAGTCAAAGCTTGTTGGACTGAAGTAGGGACATCATGAGTGTTTAACAATGGATGAGGATGCTTAGTAGACACAGTGGTGAAGATTCTTGGTTTAAGATGACCAGTCTTGGATCGAGTTAACATAGGATGAGAAGTGGAAATGTGAGAAGAAACAACTTCAGATGCTTGAGTAGAAGTAGTGAACATACAAATTGCCGCCAGACGCGGGCATGCTGCTGGTAGGAGTGTGACATAATGATTGTTCAGGTAATTGTTCAGCTGGTGACAAATCAGAGTGTGTATTTACTGTGTCTTGTGGAGCTACACATGACTTTTCTGAAGTGGGATAAAGCTTAGGCAATGGCAGAACTGTGTGATTTGAAGAAGGAGTCAAAAGATCACCACTATTCTTAGCTAAAAATCCTGTAGAAAAAGGAAAATCATTTTCGTTGAAAGATACACTAGCAGTCACAAACACTCTACCAGAATCTGCTAGACACAAGAAGCCTTTATGATGTTGAGGGTATCCAAGAAATACACATTTGGCAGAACGAAACTGGAGCTTGTTGTGATTATAAGGCCGCAAGTAAGGATAACATGCACAACCAAAGACCCGCAAATTTTGATAATCAGGAACAGTCCCATATAGCTTCTGAAATGGAGAAATGTTGGAAAGGACAGCAGTTGGTAATCTGTTGATGAGAAAAGCAGATGTTTGAAATGCTTCAAGCCAATAAGTAACTGGCATATGGGCATGAGCAAGTAGACAGAGACCCATTTCAACCAAATGTCTATGTTTGCGTTCTGCACGTCCATTTTGATGATGAACATAAGGACATGATTGCTGGAATTTAATACCATGTTGGCGAAGGAATGGAATGAAGGCCTGAAACTCACCACCACAATCTGATTGGACCGTCTTGATATTTTTGTTGAGTTGTTTTTCAACTAATGCTTTAAAGGCAATAAAGGCTGAAAGAGCTTCACCTTTTGTTTTCAGTGGATATACCCAGACAAATCTTGTATAATCATCTAAAAAATGAATATAGTAACGATAGCCTGCTTTTGACAATGTGGGGGCTGGCCCCCATAGATCAGTGTGCACCACTTCAAGAGGTTCATGTGTTTTATTTTCAGAACGAGAAAAATGAAAATGATGACTTTTACCAAACTGACAGGACTCACAAAAGGGAACAATTTTATTTGATAAGGAAACATTTTTACAAGAGTTTATGACTTGAGCCAATACACTATGACAAGGATGGCCCAACCGATTATGAAGAAGAGATACATCAATCTTATTTGCTGAAAACACAGAAGGAAAAATATGGGAAAAAGAAGATGTGTGAATAGGAGAAGAGACAAGCTGACTGGTAACAGTAGTAAGCTGAGAAGGAACATGGGGCTGGAGTTGATACAACCCATTTCTAAGCAAGCCCACCAGAAGGACTTGACTTGTTTTGGAATCCTTAATCAGACAAGAAGTAGAATGAAATTCAGTAAAGACATGGTTGTCTCTAGTAAGTGAGGTAATGCTGACTAAATTCTTGGTAATGTCAGGGACAACCAAAACATGTTTAAGATGTAAAGGAGAAAAAGAGGTAAAAAGAGTAACGTTACCAGTGTGAGTAATGGCAAGATTTTGACCATTTCCCACGCTTAGTTGATCAGCACCAGTGTATGGAGAGAAGGTTGAAAGACTACTTGTATTTTGACACACATGATTGGTAGCACCTGTGTCAAGGTACCAAGAAGGGTCCGCAATGCGAGTTGGTGAAGCAAAAAGCGCGGGTCAAGGATGGTGGGTCCGGTGATTGGTAACATGAGTGGCATCGATTACCGGAAGTTTCTGAAAAATGAGAATCACTGAAAACACGTGGAGAAGGAGAGTACTGAGTAAGAAGGCCTTGATTTTGTGGAACTTGGTTGTTCACTGATCCATAGGCTGGTTGTAGAGAAACAAAGGAAGGTGGACGAGATTGAATGTTATTAGAATAAAAACATGGTTGTGGAGGTTGTAATGATGGTGGAAATTGAGTAGTGTAAGTGCCTTGCATGAACCGGGGATTGAAGGAAGTAATGTGTTAAGGCCGCATGACCAAAGCGCCCACAGATCCGACATGTAGGTTGGAGTCAAGGCCCCCCCGAATCTTCCACCACGGCCTCTAAAGCCTCCACGATTAAACTGTGAATTCTCAACCGTAGGGTCATGACCAAAACCTCCTAACCCCGAGTTGTTTGCCCAACATTTGAGGTATTAGGAACAATCATGAGTTGAATGCATTTGTAAACAAAGAGAAGTGTCACCAACAATTCCATTGTTTCTAGATTAAGAGCATTCAAGACTACATAATGCTCGTTGACTCTACTTTGGCGTAATCCGCAGACACAGATGATCCATCGTTAGAATGTGAAGTGAGATGAGCAACTGGGTGTCTCAATTTGATAAATTTGCAGAGAAGGTACTATTTTGCGTTTACTTTCATGGCCGAAAGCAGAGCGTTTTAACTTCTTGAATAGTCCAAGGCACTTTTGATTTTGAATAAGAAAGTCGCTGAATCATACTGTGTCCCAAACCATTAAGCACATATGAAACAAAATCACCGTGAGAGTGGTCTACCAAGAAGAGTGAGACTATCACTAAGTTTCTTCATCTTCCGCCAAAACTCATTAACACTCATGGTTTCTTTCTTTGTATTTTGTAATTCAGACTGTAATTGCATAATTTTTGCTTGTGACTGTGTACCAAATCGTTGTTCCACAGCAAGCCAAACACCATAAGAGGTTTTGATACCTACCAATTCAGATATTAATTCTTTGGTCATGGTGGAGAGAAGCCAAAGAACGATTGACGAATCTACCTTCTTCCAATTTAGAAAATCTTTGACTGAAGAATCATCATCACTACCATCGTGCTTCAATTGAGGACATTTTTTTAGACCAAACACATACTCATCCATGCCAAAAGCAGTGATTGTTGGCTCAACTAATGACCTCCATACCAAATAATTTTCTTCATCGAGCTTGAGCGGAAGGTTGATATTGATACTGCTAGCCGACGGCAGCGAGAAGCTAGAATCTTGTGAAATTTCATTGATCGAAGAAGCCATTGATGTATGCCACAACAATTCTTGAAGACTAAGAGAGAAAGAAAACAGATCAATACGTCGTCGGCAGCTACTCTTGTGAGATTTCAGTGATCGAGAAGAAAATAGATCAATGCATCATCGGCAGTTGCTCTAGTGAGATTTCACTGATAGGTAATCGGAGAAGCCATTGACGTTAGTCACAGTGGCTCTGATACCATGTGAAAACTTGAATATACAGGGAAGATAGGTGAAGAGAATTCTAGAAGCCTTTTCCATTTTGACTAAAAGTAGTTTGTCAAGTTTACAAAGCTGAAACTGTTTATATACTGGTTCTGTAATTAAACCCACTAACTGATTCTAAACAGTTCAGTAAAGTAATTAGTTACAATCAACCAACTCTAATCTACGTGGCAATTTTGTCTTTATCACAGGTATCTCTATAACTCCATTCGATCTTCCAGCTATCAATATTAAACCTATTATGAATAGCTACTATTTCATAATAAGTGTTCTAACCAGCAGCATCAGATTTGTTTAAAACTTACTTGATTACAGATTTAGCATCACAATTCCAAACCATATTAATCCACCTGCAAGCTTCAGCATAATTTGTTGCTTTTCTCGCTAGCTAGTTCATGAATGATACATAAAAAATAATAATAATAATTAACATGCCGGTCAAAGAATAATTTATTTTTTATTACCAAAAAAAAAAAAGGATAATATATTTTTGTTGTTATTATTTGCAAGTTGCCTCTGTACCTGGCCTCTACATCCCATAGAGATGGCTTAGTCATAAAAGTCACTGTTTATTTGTTGGCTATGACCCTGACTTCCCAACTACTACGAAACTGTATAGACGTGTATATATTTGCTTCGGCTATATAAACACCAGCAAGGCAGAAACTTACCACAAACTAAAACCATCCTACAAACATTTATTCCCTCAATTCAAAGCTCTCTAACCCTAGCTAATTAACTAGCTCTCTCTATTTTCACCATGGCCAAAGCTGTAGCAAACCTCACTACAATCTTCTTAACCTCATCAGCAATCTTCTTCTCCATCTTGGTCATGCACGCCAATGCCACAGAAAAATCTTATAGCTTCTCAAGAACCTTGCCCCCACAAAGCCTAGGCCTCAAGCGAGAGAAACTCACCCACCTTCACTTCTTCTTCCACGACGTCACCACCGGAACAAACACCACCAACGCCGTAGTCGCCATGGCACAGTCCACCAACGCTTCGGCGACGGTTTTCGGTGAGGTAGTGATGGTGGACGATCCACTGACTGTAGGTCCTGAGAAAAGCTCCAAACCTGTGGGAAGGGCACAAGGGATATACGCCTCAGCGTCAAAATCGGAGATAAGCTTTTAATGGTCCTGAACCTGGTGTTCTCGGAAGGAGAGTACAATGGCAGCACCATCAGCATCTTGGGTCGCAACTCCATATTCACACCCCTGAGGGAGATGCCCATCGTCGGAGGCAGTGGCAAATTTAAGTTTGCTCGGGGTTATGCTCACGCCAGCAACTATGATTTTAACGTCACCAAGTCTTTGAACGCTGTTGTGGAGTATGACGTCTATGTCTTACATTACTAAGGCTCATATTTTGGATTATTGGTGAAATTAATAATGTACCATGTCTGTGTCTTTCATTATTGAGACTTATTAGATTGTTATAATTAGTATGTTCGAACCGAATGTTTGTTATATTCATTGCGCAAGCCTTTTAATAAAGTCTTAAAATTATTTTATATATATGGTTAATTTTATTTATTCTTCTTTCTTTCTTTTATATAAACAAAAGTACTTATCATGTATATAACAAACCGTATCCTTTATCCTCCTACTCATATGAGTAAGGTGGGCTTAATATATGTCTCTCACATTTATATTCTTAAAATTATAGGTTCTTTTTTTTTTAATTTAAATTAAAAATTTATACTTCAGTTGAAAAAAGAACTTTTATCCTTAAATATTATTATCTCTTATCTCATAAACAATGACAAAAATCTAAAATTATTATTTTAGACAGCCTTTATCCTCAATTTTCAATATCTCTCCTCGTGTTTGATCTCATAAACAAGTCGACAAACTCTAAAATTATTAGTCTGGACGAGAGCAACAGGTTTTGTGGATTGACTGGTCCAACATAGCATGTTTTTTTTCGGAAATATAATTAATTAAGGTTTGGTTGAAAGCAAACCCTTTATCCTCAAATTTTAATATCTCTCCACGTGTTTGATCTCATAAACAAGTCGATAAAAATCTAAAATTATTAGTTGGAGGGGCAACAGGTTTTGCGGCTTGACTGAGCCAACGTAACATGTTGGTAATGTGAGGAAAAGAAAGCTGATTGGGATATGGTAGAACACCAGATTTTTTGGAGGTGCGTTCTTTCATATTGGTTTTATAAGGAAAAATTTTTTCATGATGAAAGATAACATTACGTGAAATAAAAATTTATTTGGTTTATAAGTCCAACAACTTATATCCTTTGATCCCAAAAGGATATCCCAAGAAGACACATGTTCTAGCCCTTGAGTCGAATTTGTGCCTCCCATTCACAAAGGTAGTGGCAAAAGCTAGACATCCGAAAACTCTAAGTTGAGAGTAGGAAGGTTTGGCCTTAAAAAGAATTTCAAAAGGGCTTTTGTGCTTCAACAAAGGAGATGGAGTTCTGTTTATAAGGTAAATGGCAGTAAGTTTACAGTCATTCCAATATTTTAATGGAATGACACTTTGAAATTTCAAAGCCTTAGCAACATTCAAAATATGTTGGTGCTTCCTCTCCGCTACGGTATTTTGTTGTGGTGTCTCAACACAACTTTTTTTATGTATAATTCCCTTTTCAAGATGAAAAATTTTCATAACAAATTCTCCCCCATTGTCACTACGAATAATTTTGATTTTGGTTTCAAATTGGGTCTCAATCATTGCACAAAAACTTTGTAGTACACTAGTTGTATCAGATTTTAATTTTAACAAATATACCCAAGTACATCTGCTAAAATCATCCATAATAGTTAGAAAATATCTGGAACCATCATAACTCAATTCATTACAAGGGCTCCAAATATCACAATGTACTAACTCAAAACATCTTTTAGATTTGTGTTCACTCAAAGGAAAAGACAATTTGTGTAACTTAGTCAAAGGACATACAAGACAAGGCTTTTGGCTAGCATGTTTGGATATGTGAACATTATTATCTAAAACAAGTCCAGAATAAGAGGAATGTCCTAATCTATAATGCCAAAGATCGAAATCTTCAGTATTACAGGTTGTAGAGGCAGATAAAGGTGTCATATGAATAAACTGGTTTAAAATTTTGGCTAAGCTTGAAGGAGAGGTTTCATTTTGCCGCAAGTGATATAAGCCGTGCTTTGCTTCACCCATATCAATTGTTGTCCAAGTCAAAAGGTCCTGGATGAAACAAAAATCAGAGAAAAACATAAGACAACAATTTGATTCTTGAGCAATTTTCCTAGCTGAGATGAGATTAAAAGAAAAAGATGGAACACAAAAAGCATTTTGGAGAACAAGAGACTCGTTACTTTGATAGTTCCTACATGAGTGACCGTGCAACCTGCCCATTAGGCAAAGCTACGAGTATGAAACTTGGGAATTAATTAAAGTAAAAAGGAAGTAGAACAGATCATATGATGCACTGCGGTCCAATATCCAAGGAATGGTAGTAGGATTAGCGCCTTAGTGCTATAAACAGAGAGGGATATACCGGATATCTTAGAGATTTCATTAGAAGCGATGAAAAGAGGTTTGAACATTATTTGTCGGGGAGCTGAGATAAACTATTGTTGGATGTCTTGAGAAGTGTCGGTCGAGAATATTGTTCTGAGTCAATGAGACCGAGCTTTGTCCCTTACTTGATCTTGATCGAAGTTGGGTTTGCGAAACTTGATTTACACCGGATGGAGGTGATCCGGTTTTCCCATCAAATTTGTTGCCCGAAGGATATCCATATAATTTATAGCACTTCTCAACCTGTGTCCGTGAATCGACAATGAGCAGCATTGGCTTGGAATTTGTTTTGAAGCATCGCCAAGAGAATGTCCTAATATTTTACAAAGGAGTACAATAGTATCGGTCCTTCTTTTGGGATGAGAAACTCTGCTTTGCCTCTTTAAAATTTCCTTTAGCTATGAGAGCCATTGATTCATTAATAGTGTTATCTCAAGATATCTCTCTTTTCCTCTTGTTGAATGATGGAATAAACTTCATTTAAACTAGGAATGGGCTTGATCAAAAGAATTTGAGCTTTAATACTTTTGTAAGACTCATTCAAGCCCATCAAGAACTTCATCACCCATTACGCTGCTGATTTTCAAATATCGGTCCAATCCTCCACATGAACAATTAGGAATAGATTCATAATTCAATAATTCATCCAATAGAGTTTTGAGTTTTGAAAACAAGTACTTACTACATCTTGGTTCGTACTAGTGTTGTTATACCTTGCTTGATTTCATAGATTCGAGGTGCATTTTGTTGAGCAAATCGCTGCTCAAGTTCCATCCATAGTTGATGAGCCATCTCTACATATCTTGGCTACATTTGATGTTAATAGCCATAGTGTTTTGGATCCAAGTGATTACTATATCATTACACCTCACCTGCTCCATCAAGGGTCATTCGGTATGTAGGTGCAGAGAGAGGTCATCTATGAACCCTAATTTGTTTTTATTCTAAGAGCCCTTCTTATGGATCTAGCCCACGAATAATAATTATTGCCATCCAAAATATGCGCCGCCAACATAGCTCTGCTCCATCATTGCTCCCAATATAGTATGGGTTTCTTGACCGAAAAGGGATCATGAGGAGCTTGGAGGTAGAACTGGAGCTGGATTTTGGTTTATTTTTGGAGAAGGGTTTGCTCATCTGTCATTATACCTCGATACCATATAAGAAAAAGACTAAAAAATAAACTGTCGAACAAATAGAGTGCAAAACTTTGGGAAAAACTTTATGATTATATTAATTTTCTTGTGTTACACCCATTGTACATAGAAATATATATATAATACAAAAGTAAAAAGATCTAACAAACTTTCTAACTAATAGCTCCTTCTATACAATATAAAATGTTCTCATTCTTACCCAAGAAAACATCTTTATCTTATCCAAGTATATTTTGCATCCTTATTCTTTAATTGGGTCAGTAATTCTCATTCTTCAATAAAAGTATCAAGAAGATACATCAGTAGTAGGGTCAGCTTTCCAAAAATGGGATCACTCAGGTGGCTTCATTCATAGTAACCAACTTTAAAAAGATGATGCACAACTTTAAAAGTGTAAGCATGAAAAACGTACTAATTTATAATTTATTTGATAATATAATTATTATTTATTTTTAATTTATATGTAATTTATTTAGTTTAAAAATTTATTAAATATTAATTAAATTAAATAAAATATTTTTATTTTATATTTATATTTAATTAATATTTAATAAATTTCAACTAACCTTTAAACTAACTAAATTATATATAATTTTAAAAAAAAATAAAATAAAAAATAATCATATTATTATAAAACGGCTCTTGACTAACCTCATAAATTATTTATATAACTGACAAATTAAGTCTCCAAATTAGCTCCTTATATTAATGTATATTATATATAATAATATATTATTTGTGGATTACAAAGTGGCCTCCTTTTATGATGAATACGAAGAATGTTCACTCTCGTTGTCGTACTTCACCTACCAAAGAGAGGAAAGCAAAACGCTACTTTAATACTAATTTATTTTCTCTTTCAAAAGTTTCTGACGAAAGTTCAATTCCATGTTGCTTTTACTTTAGATTTTAAGTAATACTACTTCTATCAAATTTCAAATAAATAATCAACCTTCAAATTCCAATCTCAAAATAATATTAATAATAATAATAATAATTCGTCATCTATAGTAGAATAAAGTCAAAAAAAAAAAGAATATTTTTTGGTTGCTTTTTTCTGTTTTCTCTTTCTCAAATATTATGTAAAATGAAAGTGTAAAAAAGATAACGTCGATCTGTAGGGTAAGGCTGCCAAAAAAATGGCAACTATTGTTTAACCAAAATAAGATAAAGGTGATCAATTATTATGGAAAATGAAAGTGTCAAAAAGATACGTCTGTAGGGTAAGGCTGCCAAAAAATGTTTAACCAAAATAAGATAAAGGTCGGCAACTAATTCAAAAAATGGCAGCTACTGTTTAACCAAAGTAAGATAAAGGTGGGCAACTAATTTTGTTGTTACTCATAAAAAGATAAACCAACTGAATTCGTTTCCATTAAAAGCCAATCTCTCAAATTTGAATATAACTATTTAATATAATTTATATTACAATATAAGTAAGACTTATTCAGGATTTGAAAGCAGTGTGAATTACATTGACGGACGGGTCAAGGCTAATATATATATATATATATATATATATATATATAAAAGAAAGAAAAGAAAACAGCTCATGCAGCTTTGTGATATAAATAATGTAGCAATTTATTGGTTATATATAATAAATGTATCAATTTTATTAATTATATTCAAAAAGGAGAAAAAAAAATTTATTGATTACATAATCTCTCAACTAATAACGATCGGTCACTGTGTTTCAAAACTGCGATGAAAGATTTTATTCTTCAAATTTCCATATACACCTACCACAAACTCCAAATTGACTTGTCAATATGGTATAATCAAGACGAATGTTTAGCCGACAAGAAAGAGGAAGAAGAAGAAATATACTTTTTATACTCTCTACTGATTTGAAGTGATACTGCTAAACCTAAGCCTCAAGTTGTTGCTTTTTTTTTTCTTTTCTCTGTGTACCGCCTAACGGACCAAGCACACGTACTAATTACCATTAATTTTACCAAACTATATATACGAGGCTATACGTGTTCAATATTGAGTTGTTACAAAAACAAAGTAACCTATTAAAATGGTCGATTATGATTACAAATTATTACAATTATATAATTATGTTTAATTATTTTCCAAAATAACGGTCTAAATTCAGAAAATTTTGGAAATGGAGTTGGAATCATACCTTTTTTCTTGCATGTTGTTTGTTTAGATATCAAACTCGAAATCAGCAATATTTAGCAAAATTTAAAAATTATAATACAAGGTTCTGGTTCGGTGATAAATTTAGATTTTATTTATAGAAGATGTTGACGCACAAATATAACCCCAACAAAATTATAATTGAATATCTATGTAAAATAAATCAAGAAATTCACAATTCACAATTCAATATATATATATATATATATATATATATATGATATAATTGAGTATCATTCAACGTAAATTGTCACACAGCAAAATTATTAGGGGACTAAAATAGCAATTTTGAATTTTTTTTAACTCAAAAAATAACCTCTTTTTGGCAATTTTCGATTAAGATAGCAAGGATACTGTAAATTACGCCATCACCCTTTGTTAGCCAATGATACGGAAATGTATTTTCTTCTTTGGGATCCATTAATTGAAAATTAAGTCTTATAAGACAGGAGCAACACTCTAAATGCACCTACCATCTCACTCTAAAAGTTAAATTTAAATAATATTACAAGTCAAAAAAGTATATAGTCATATTTTTCATTTAACAATTTTTACTGCTCACCCTCCATTAGATGCGGAAATATATTTGGGGTCCATTAATTAATAATTAAGTCTTATAAGACAGAAGCAACAGTCTAAATGCACTTACCATCTCACTCTAAAATTAAATTTAAATATGTTAAAAGTCAAAAAGTAGATAGTCATTTTTTCTTTTAACAATTATTTACTGCTCACTCTTTTGTTAACCAATGATACGGAAATACATTTTCATCTTTGGGGTCCATTAATTGATAATCAAGTCTTATAAGACAGATTTACCAAAAAAAAGAAAAAAGTCTTATAAGACAGAAGCAACAGTCTAAATACATATATGCATTGGATGTAGTTTAACGGAAAGAAAACTGTCCAATCTATCTTATTGATTTATTATTGATTTACAAGATTTGAAATTTAAATTTTAATAAATTCAATTATTATCTCAAATATATTTAGTTTTATAGAGGATATATTAAAAATATAAATTAATTATGTTAAATTTCTACCTGATTATAAATTTAATGTAATAAAAAAATTCTGTCTACTAATAAAATTCTAAATAATTTATATTAAAAATTTTTTATTAAAAAAAAAAAAGTCTAAGCACACCAACCGCGTCACTCTAAAAGTTAAATTTAAATAAAGTTAACGGTCAAAAAAGTATTTAGTCATTTTTTTCTTTTACTAAACCTTATCTCTACTAGCTCACCAAACTCTACGAAATTTTAACACGTGGCCCTCGTGCACATATTTTTTCATTGGGAATGCCATTCCATGCTTTTAGTTTCCAGCCCAGTGTGTTGTGCATTTTGGATGAGAAGGTGAAACAGCTATTATGGACTTTCGTCTAAATGGGCCTCTATTATGGACTTTCCTCTAAATGGGCTGATGGGTGTGTTTCGGAATTAATGAAACTTGGTGGGGTTGATTTGAGAATTTAATAATAAACCCAGTGAACAGAAAGCGGAAGCGAAGTGAAGCAGAGAGTGCGAGAGGGGAAGAGTAATGGGGACGAGAGAGGTGTACGAGGAAAAGCTAAGGAGGGAAATCTGTACCACGAGCCTACCATCAATCCTGGTCTCGGATCCCCTCGTTGCCCTCGCTGTCTTTCTCTGATTAACTCCGACTCTGTACGATACACTCCCTTCCTTTCCTGTTTAGATGTGATTGTGTTTCGCGGGCTTTCTGTGTTAATTTTGACGCATATGACTTGTTCGATAAATTTCCGCTTTCATTATAGAATTTTATTCACTTGGGTGTTTCGGCGTTCTTTCAGGACAAGGGTGAGTGGACTATCACTCCCGTTCTACATGATGCCACCGCCGTTGTGAGTTTCTCCTTCTTCTTATGCTTTTCGTTTCTATTTGTTTGATCATCATTCAGTGGTGGTCCCAAGAAGAGGAAGTTACGGTTTTAGTATGTTAAATTTTAGAAAACCATAGTATGATCTAAAGTTTCTTGCTTGTTGTGGCAATTCAGTTTGATTCTGAATTATGCGCAACTAGTTTGAGTTCAACTCTTTGATCAGCTCGTGTTGATTTATTGGATATTTTAGACTGTCATCTCAGTTACTGGGATGTTCTTAGATTGTTGGTTTCTGGCAATTTCAAAATCCTTTCCTTTTCTCTTATTATGTATTTGTTAGGTCATCTGATTTAAACAGTCTGTTGTAGCAATAAGTCATGGTGTAGAACCATGTTTGAGTATACTATTTATGAGTTGTAATGGTTGAAACAATCCTTGTTCCATAATTTTATACCTTTAACACTTTCTGGTGCTTTTATTTGAACAGGCTGGTTCAGGAGTTGGTGGAATGCTTAGTGCAATTCATGGTCTTAATACAGGTATTCTTTTGTTCCTTTGCCTTGGAATCTGTATTCCTATAACTACCAATTTCTTAATTTTACTTTATTGCAGGGATCCCGTACCTTCAGAATCGTTTGAAGGGACCAAGATGGGTTCCTTTCTTAGTTGGGGTATATCTCAAATACTTAATTTTCTTTTTTAATTTTTTTAATATGCAATGCCAATGACTTTCCATGTAGCATTGAAAGATGTATTAGTTACTTCGACTTGGATGTGCATATTTTTTACATCATTTTATTTCATTGCCTTCTTTGGTGATAGCTTCCTCCGCTGCTACTGTTTTCGGGTGCCGGTGCTGCATTTGGAGGTACACTCTCTCTCTACCCATGTGGCGAAAATGGTGTTTTTTTATCATAGCATATGGTGAATCATAAATGGCTGCCATTGTTTTAACGTTGTACACATTTTTCTCTTTGCTTTGTTGCACATACTAACCTTTCAGCACATACTACCAGCAACCATGAGCTCATTTTACTGGAAAAAGAACTAGATGGTGTGACTTGACCAAGAAACAGGATGACTAGTATAAATGAAAGGCTGTTTTTGTTATAGATTAGTCTGTCTTAATACTCTGTGCTGTGTTTTTTCCCCTCATTCTTATGCATTCTTTGGGGAAAATGCATATTTATGTAAGAGAGGGAAAGGGACAGTCCAGGTTTTGGCCATGCATCTCAAAACTCTAAAATTCATCCTGATATTGGGTGCTGTAGGGAGTCTTATCATAGCCTGAAATCATTATGTCCGGGATTATTGTCCGGGATTATTTGTTTTTAGGCTTCTGGAAAAGCATTGCATTCTGAAAAACAGTGGTTTCAATTGGAGCACCGAAATATTAAGGAAGAAAAGAATCTGATGCAATAACAATCATAAAAAGTTAGATTTGCATGTGCTGATACCATCAGTAGTTTCTGATACATTCTTCTCAAATGTGCCTCATTCAAATGATCAACACTAGAAAATACTTACTAATGAGGGGAACAAATAAAGAAGCCCAAGCTGAAGTCAGCTGTGTACTCCTAACCAGGAGAGAATAGACTGATGATTTTTAATGTTGTGGGAAAACGATTTGACTTTTTAAGGGAGGATATTTGAGCTGATGTTGGGAGTTTAGACGGATAGACATTGTGAAAGGCTAGTCTTTCAGCAAACATGATTATTTTATTGGTTGAACATAACAATGGCTAGAACCGCATCTGAAGAAAGGCTAGCTGATCATATTCTAAAAAGAAAAAGATCACAATTTTTATTCAAGGGACCTCTGATTATTGAGGTGATATGCATGTGCTTGTTTGCAAGTGTGCAACTGAGAAGGCAGAAGGCTGCAGGATTGATAGACTTCTTTTTCTGTTTTTTAAGTGAGATATAGCCAAGTTGGTTAATATACCTTGCTCGCTGCACCATTATTGAGAGTTAGAATTCATTATTTTTTTCACCTGTCACTTGCCAATTTTAGTTGCCTTCTATATGTGAAGCTTGGGTTGAACAAATAACCCTGGCACTCCATATGCGTGACCTTTTCTGTTTCTATTAAAAGCTTTTGGATGTAAATAATTCAACTGGATGTCTCCTGGTCATTTTGTAGGTCATGCACTTCCAAAGTTTGCTCAACTCAGTATTACTTCATACTATGCTGCCTCAAGTGCTTCACACTATGGTGTGTCGCTGCTCACTCGACGCATTGAAGACTCCCATACTTCCCGCACCAGGCAAGAAAGGCTGAGATGATTTCTTGCAGTTTCTTATATTATTAAATCTACTCTTCTCTCCCGATTTTGTAAAGTAGTATATGTTTGAAGACACGTTAACCTACAGTTAGGATTGTTGTTCCTTAAAAACTTAAATCGTTTTGAACAACATATTCTGTTAATGAATAAAATAACGTCATCTATATGAATGTGGTTTTGGGGACTCTTCCAATCACCTTTATTGATATGGGTCACCACTATTGTTCAGTGAATAAGTTTATGGCCCATTTAGACGGTATACAGTACAATTCAAGTAAATCAGATACAGCTTTGTGGGTGTTGATCTCTCAAGTGGGCGTTTGGAAAATCTAAAAGACAAGATTTAATTATTATTTATCAATTAGATAACCGTTATTTCTATTATTAATAGTATCCAAGTGCACATCTTATTGATAACCACAAAAAAAAAAAAGGTACAAATCTTATTTTTTTTCAATAGTCAATATTTGTGGCCAAAATAATATCTGGAACCCCAAGTTACAAATGATTGGTCATGAGTAGTTACCGTATATATTCTATATAAGGGATTTAGATTTTTTGCTTTTGCTTGTAGATTCATCTGTGGCCTGTGCATATGTATATGTAAATTTTGTGCTTCCTCAGTCTTTTTTTTTTTTTTTTTTTTGACTCTTCCAAATTTGATTGGTGAGGTGTATATAACGAAAAAGTGCTAAAATTTTCTAAACTAGTTGATTCTATGTATCCTATTAATCTCAAGATCTGTCCGAATTTATGAGTGTGCTTTGTGTTTTCTTTCAATTTTCAACGAGGAAGAAGAAGAATCAATGTGATATAATTATTATGAAATTGATGCTCCATATTACTTGTGGGTAGGCCCGTCTTGTATAAAGTAGGCTTAGACCGTGGTATAGTTTCACAAGGTACTTCCCATGAATTGTCATGTCTAGTCGTCCTTGCAGACAATTTTCAATTTCGAGCACTAAACCAATGAACTTGGGACCAGTAGTGTTGGATCCACCAGCACTATATAGACAGACTCGTTTACATTTGAAAAGGTGAAGGGGGAAAAAATTAACTTCTGGTACAGCAAAGGTGTGAAAGTGGGTTTGTTTGTGTGGATGGTTCAAGACCTTTTTAATTGGCTTTCTAGGTGTTTGCCCAGGTGAGATCCGTACTCTCTAATAATTGTCACTTAGCGGTGGCAACTGCTTGGTCTGACTTTATGCTTGTAGGCTACAAACTAAACATTGTAAAGATTCGAAAACTCAAAACGGTTGTTGAATTGAGACTCTTTGGTAGACTTTGCTTGCTGTTGATTTGGTGAGTTTGACATATAATTGCTTGGAGTTAACAAGTAGTTAGTGCCTCTTAATTAGATTGATTAATGTGTGACCACGTACGTACCCACTAGACATGAAGATGGTAGATTAGATCATAGGGTACAGTCTGGGCCGAATTGATTGCATGATGGTCATGGATTTTAATAGTTTATGAAGCATCTAGCTCATCTATGTACTAATAGGTAAAATGGGTTTGTCTCATTTTACTGATTGTACAGAGATTTGGTAGACTTATTCATTATAATATCAGAGAGAGAGAGAGAGAGAGAGAATGAGAACCCACGGATCCGACCACATGGTCTATAAGTGTGTTCGGAATTTATTGCATAACACTAATAAGGGTAGGCCTACCAAAGACTACCACCACCAAAACACAGTATGATACTCGATAAGACTGAATTCAAACTTGAGTCTCTCTTTTCTTTGCTGTTGTCGGAGGATGTTAAAATGCACCTTGAAGGCGCAGGTTAGCAGGTGGAATGCTACTGTATAAACTGTCAACCTCGTTTGGAAACTTTATAGAGTGGTGTGGGCCCGATGTTTCTTAAATTCCACTGCTTTCTCCATTTCTCTCACTTGGAGAAGCACATCATACACACATATATAGAAGAAGTAGAAGAGAGAAAAGTGGTCCAAATGATGAATGTGTGTACTCTTCAAATACTGTCTTTATTATGCCTTTTTTTTATCATCTTGCTCCCTTCACATGCCCTTCCTCTTAGATTTTGCATTTACTTTGTGGACCCCCCTACCCTTCATAGTTGGTTTTTTTTTTTTTTTGATACTTACCCTTCATAGTTGGGTTGATGTTAACTCTGTCACTGTTATTAATTTCTCTCTATCTCTCTTTCTCTTCCTTCTGAATATATATGTGTAAAAGACCAATTAAGTACCCTTTGTTTGATTGGAAAATTGGGATGCCCAATTTGTCCCTTTTGTTAATTGTTTTTCTGTTTCCTAAACTTTTTGTTCAATTAATATTTCTGCTAAAATTTTCAAATAAATATTCTCTTCTGTTATAACCCAATTATTAGAGGCTTAAAGTAGAATACAGTGACATGCACATTCCATTATTAGTTTAAAGTTAGCTGATCAAAGCTGGCCATTCATTGGAAATTTTGATAAACTTAACTATATATGACGGTTTCTGACTGGCACTCTGAAAAATAAAAAGGGTACTGAACGATTAATTAACTTTTGAGAAATGACAATAAAATCAAAATGCTGATCTAATTAAACTTCAATTTAATTTAAAGAAAAACAAATTGGGTACGTATAAATCATGTGTTTTGAAGAAATTGGGTTTCCAAATTAAGGAAACTGAAGTACTTTTTAACAATTACTCTATGTCAATTTCTGGAGACGTTTCTTGATATATCTGTTTGTATACCAGTGCACGCACACAAGTTCTCAGAAAAAGTATGCCATATATAATTAATGTTCATCGAAAAAGAAATTAAACTTCATTAATGCCTCATTCTTACTATTGCTATTTTCATGCTTCCAATCACACACAGTGGACTAAATACCCTTGCCAGCCCCATTTTTAGTGTCCCTTTACAAAGGAGATGAGGAACATTTTTTTGGAGCACACGACTATGCCTTCCTCTTAGATTGTGCTCTTTCTGTGTATATAAAAATGGTGTCCACGAATGATCAGAGGGTGTTCGTGATATAAAGAAAATGATTATCACAAAGAGGGTAGTCTTGTTTGACTGTTCCAATTCACTCTTGGTAATATGAAGTCAGTAATTTTTTTTCCCTCATCATTGTTTATTTTTGCAATAATTACATGAAACAAAAGGCCAAAAGAATGGTTGGAGTACATACATTATTAGGTAAAACCTTTTCTCACTACTGTCAAAACCTTGTGGGTTTTTCCTTCTTTTTTTATTTTTATTTTGTATTTTTTGGTGACTCCACGAATTACATGTTACATACACAACATTCATCACTAAGAAGTATCCAATGAAAATATATATCACGTAAGTGGTTAAATGACAAATCACGAATAATACCTAAATATGCATATGGCCACGTAGTTTCAATAATAGAATAAAATAATTTTGCAGAAATTTGTATTTATTAGACAAGAGACATTGCAGTAAGTAATACAAATCATGTGGCACGCCGCGTTATGGGCCCAAAAAAAATTATAAATTCTTTGACATTTGTATAATTAGATGCATAAGATGCTTTGAAGGTTGAGTTTCAGAATTTGGTTTTAAAACAAAACTGACTTAGCCAATTGATCGATGTTCTTATGTTGCCAATCAAAATCAGAATTTTCTAATTAGCCAACTATAATTTTAATGATTTGATATGTTAATAGATGAATGAAATAAATCTCCTATTGTTGTTTGATCAGCAGAATCCACGTCCTAAATGGAAATTGTGATTGAAAGCAAATAATATATACGATTAATATGGATATAAAATATCCATGTTGAAGTTGTGTAATGTAATTGTCATGATATTTACTATAATGATGGAAATGTTCCTAGAATTGGTTCAAATAAATTTAATTAAGAGATAAAATAATTGGGATAATGAAATCAAAGCTTTTCAAGTAAGAAGTCAAAACGATTGATTGTGATGGAAAAGCAAATTAGGAACATGGGTTTGTTATTTATATATATTCTGATTTAACTGGCTTTTCATAAGCAAGCTATATATGTATCCGTTAACCTTCACAACTTTGGAAGATTTCTGGTGGGGCGAACAATCTAATTTCTTTCTTCTTAATTTCCAATATGTATATACATAGATCCCAATTATCGTCTGTCCACATGTTTAATCTGCAATTCAATTTTCCATGTTAGTGGGGATCGAATAATCAATTGGGAACCATAAATTCAAATATATTCGGTAGAAAAAGTTTCTTTAATTTGACCCATGCATAAAAGTTGTTTAATTTGTGGTCTCTGTCATAAAGATCTAAGTTGAGAAAACACAAACCGAAATTAACATCAATGTGAACAGCATAAATTTGACAACACAAATGCATGAAATATTATATCCCATTTCTTATTTTATGATTATGTTACTTGCAATTTGCACCTTTTTTTGGTAAAACTTGAATTTGCACCTGGTTATTCATTTTATGGCTACTGAAATTTTTATATCGTTATCCATTTTATGATTATGTTATTTGATATTTATACTTTATTATCTCATTTATGATTATATTATCTTAAATTTATATCTTGTTACTCATGTTATAGTCATATTATACCCTAAAATTTGTACCTTTGATAATACTCATTGATTTTTTTTTATGAATGAAAAAGGATTCCGATGTAATCTCATCATCCTGGATTTTATTAGTGTAGAAGGTGCTTACTACTCCAAATTTCAATCCTCAAGAGTCTAGGAATTCTGGCCAATTTCAACAGATCTCCATCCACCTAATGATTCAAGTACCGAAAGTACACCTGGTGAATAACGAACTTGCCAAAACTCGAACCATAACTTTCGCAAACGAATATGATGGAACGGTCGGCTTCCTTTCCGCTAAGCCACACCCCCAGGTGCGTAATACTCATTGTATTGTTACCTTAAATTTGTACCTTATTAATTACCCTTTTATGTTTATGTTACTTGAAATTTGTGCATTATTATGCTTTATGATTATGTTACCTTATATTTTGTATCTTGTTAGTCATGTTGTATTTATGTTATAAAATCAAAATCGTAATTTGTTACGTACCCAATTAATATTTATACTTATGTTACCTAAAATTTATATATTCGTTACACATTTTATGTTTTTGTAACGTGAAATTCGTATCTTATCCAACCTATTGATTAGAAAAGTATACATGAGAAATCTAATTAATTACAATCTTGTTATAACCGAATTGTTGTAATGTTAATAGAGAAAGGGGAAAAAAAAAAAAAACCCATAGGGCTAGCGATATGAAAGTAATTTTGTTTATGTACGTTGAATCAGCTAGTTAAAAACTATACACCTACCTACCCTTCTTTTCTCTCTCTTTCACTCTGGCGGACATAAAAGCAAAAAAAGGTACAGAAAAATCCGTGGAAGTAAAGATGGGCAGAGCTAAGTATACCCTGTTCATATGTTCCTCTCAAAGTAGGACACATCCTTTTCTCAAGGGTTGGTTTTGCCATGAAAAGCCATGAAAAGCTTTGGTACTAACTGTCTCTGGATGAACGAAAAATGCGTTTTATTGACAGAACACGCAGAGAAAAATGACCCATGAATAATTTTCCTGGTCATAGACTATTGTATTAATGTTATCAACAACTTAATTTTTTTTTTTTGGTAATTATCAACAACTTAATTGGTAATCACTTATTCCACTTTCATCTTTGAATTGACCCCAATATCCATTGCATTTTTAGCTCCTTCCTAAACCCTCTACATAATTTTGAATCTGCTGGGTCCCTTGCTAGCTAAGAGTTTAGACTTAGATCACCATATATATATGTATATATATATATGTATATATATATATATGTATATATGTATATATATATATATATATATATGTATATATCCAAATCTTATGGTGTAGAATTTTGTTTCCCTTAAATAAATTCATGATCATCAAGTTATATGTCGTATATAACACAAGTAGTGCATATATGGTTTATATATATATATATATATATATATATACATGGAGATAAAAACAAAAATTGAAATCATCAGTGGTCTTAAGATTGCCACATTTGTCTCATGAGGGTGATGAGGTAGGCTCCCACCACAATCTTTTAAGTAGATGCAATTCACGACATAAAATTTAAAGTTTGATAAGCACACAATCATACACACGCATAAACTGTGTCTTAATCTCTGTGTCTCTGTGGATTGCACTGAAAATTAAGTGAGAATTATAAGAAGAGGACATGCATTAAATTTAAGTTTTTAAGCCAGCTAGCGAAAGCTCTAAATAATCATATGACACCCTGCAAATATGCCATGAATTATCGTTTTCTTTGTCTGCAATATTTTTAAAAGCAGAAGAGGGACATGAACCACCTCTGAACCTTATCATCTCTGATGATGTTCTTCTCACACACTCTGATACACTGCAACTGATATGGAGCTAAGAGTCTCACGCACGCACACCCTCTCATCATCCCACCTGTAATCTTACACTCATGATCGAATATGGACAACTACACACGTGTGTATCCACAAAAGTTCATGCCAACTCTTACTGATATACCATATATTCCTCACACGTGTTGACGAAACTCTAATAGATATATAGATAGATACATGAATTGCTCTCTTCAAATTGTGTTAACATTTTAATTTCCCAACAAATTCAAATAACATTGTTCATTTACATACTAAAAACTACAAAGTTAATAGAAAGAAATTAATTGAAAGATTTTGGGTGTCCTTAGAATTCCCTCATTTGGATACCAAAGAAATTTTATAAATTTCAGCACGAGAAAATCAAACTCAATTTTTCCCATTTTTTCTTTAACTAAAAAGTGTATCCAATTATTACAGATGAAGATCCAAACTTACATGGTCTTGTACGCTGGGCTTTGAATCATAAACATACCGGCTTTGAGAACCAGACCCACCAATATTAACGACCTGTGATGTTTTATTTCTTCACCAGCTAACAATGGCAAGCTAGGATGCACCGAACGGTCTCGATTAAAAGTAGGGTTACTACTTTGGACGGCAGGATTCGCCACAACGCCAAGGGGCTACCGTTAATTGAGCTGACTGAGAGTAGGAGCTATGGCTTCCATAATACCTATTTGTAGTAGCAATGGCACTAGAATTGCTGTTCCACGATGGATAAGCTGGACTAGACCCCAGACGATAATTCATTAGCCCGTAGACATGAGCGTCCGAGAGGCTGCTATGCACCATGGCCGACTGAAGATGAGAGCTCGTTTGGCGTGTTGGCGCTCTCTCTTATGCGCGTTCTGGTGACCACCTAAGGCTTGAGACGTCGGAAAGTTTCTGCAACAGTAATGGCATCTGAATCTCCGGCTGCTCTCGCCATTATTGTTCTCGCTGTTGTTGTTATTGTTGTTGCTGCTGCTGTTGTTGTCTTTAGCGTCGTCACCGCAGGCATTGGTGTCGGCGGACTCGGAATCGTCGGTGGTGGCGGTGGCCGGATCACCTCCTCCGAATTCTTTACCGAAAAGCCGAATGCCCTTTTCTTTGACAGGAGCAGGTCGAATGAAGGGAAGCTGGGAGAAGGATTCGACGTTCATGAAATCGTGAGTCTCTCTCTCAGTAGCCTTGTCCATGAGAAAAAGGGTACGTAAGTACGTACGTAGCTAGTATAGCTGTGCAAGTTAGCAAGGGAAAAGAGAGGAGGACGGTGGTGGGTGAGGTGCACACCTCAACCTTAACCTCCGAGGAAGAAAGAGAAAAGGCAGAGGAAATTTGGAAGGAAGAGAAATGGAGGTAAGAGTATTGAGTTGTATGTGGGGGGCGGTGAGGGGAAGAAGAGGCTATTGTGGGGCCTATAAAAGAGAGTTGAGTCTGAACAATTGACAATTGGGGGCTGACCCATCTGAGAGTGAAGCCCCTGACAAGACCACAAGTTTTGACACTGGCTTTTGCTTCTCAAAGTACCACCTTAATTTTGCTTCCCTTTTTCTTTTTCTTTTTTTTCTTTTTTTGCGTATGGAAAGTTCTTACATCTCCCTATCTTTTTTCATTATTTTCAATCAACCCCCTACTGTCTTATATATATATATATATATATATGTGTAATTTATAAGAATATATAAACATAAATGTTGACCATGCATGTTTCACTATTAATTTGCATGTCTAAGGTACAATTAATAATAAGATTCGCGGATGAGTAGTGATATGCCTCGGTGTTTGGAATTTACAAACTTTAGTATACAAGTAGCTAGATGGTTTTATAAGGTACTTCATCGGGAATAAGAAAAAGATATAGCCTTTTCATGATATTAAGCTTTCATTATTGATTCCCTTTTCCTCGTAATCTCTTTTTCATTTTTTTAATATATTTATATATATATATATATATATATAAATTTGTTCCTTAATAATCATTTTTCGTTATTAATATTTGATAAATATTGATCATATTCATAGTTTATTATTATATTTAATAAAGGATTGAGATGTAAACACAAAAGTTATTGCCTTCTAATGATAAGACATGTGGTAATAAATTTGTGAGAAATCGAATTTTCATTATTAATATTTGATTAATGTGTTATTATGTAATAAATATATAAAGAAAAGGAAGGAAAAAGTTATTGTCTTATATTGGTAAGACACGCTGTAATAAAGAAAGAAATGCATTAAGTATAAATGATCACTCTCCTATAGGGAATCTGAGATTGCTACATTTGGTTTCGTTTTTTTTTTTTTTTTTTGAGAAAGTATTTGATTTCATAATTAAATATAATTTTTTTCAAATTTGAAGATAAGGGGAAACATTATCTTAGAAAACAATGATACTGGAAGTATATAAATATAAATACATAATATTCCTTGATACCTACCATAAGATTTTTTACTGGCAATGCCAAAACCCCCAATATTGTCTAAATGTCTATTTAAAAAAATTAAAAAAAAAAAAAAGAACCCTGAAACCTGTAAAACTGATCATAAATGAGAAGTTTTTTTATTTATTAATTTTTTTCGTGAAAAAATGAGAAGTTGATTTGATCGCTCTATATAGTTCATATACATAAATATATACCACTTTCATTTTAATTATTGGGGCTATTTTCACTTCTCTAATGTTGCATAACACATGGTTCCTTTAGCATTCAGTGTGATGTTATTGCTACCACCATAATATAATCAGTTATTAGTTTTATCAGCAATAATGACTCATTTAGCAGCCTGCTACGTTATTTTAATAAGAAAGACATTGAAATCAAATTTTATTAGATTATATATGATTTTTTGATTGATCGTGGTTTAAAATTTCTTTTAAATGTTTTCATGAAGTTGATTTGACTATAACGTCAAACTCGATCTCCCATCTTCTTTAATTGATTAATATATTTTATTAACTGCTTTAATTCAAAGTTTACGAAATTTAACACTATTCATTTATGCACAAGTAACTTTCATACTTGAATTTTGGTAAATAAAGAATACTTTAATTTATGATTTTGATACATTCTATATATGCAAGAATATATATTTACGATTTTTTTTAATTTAAAAAAAAATCACAAATAGCTGCTATAGTTTTATATCTGGTTGGTGGTGCACAGGATGACAAAGTAATTTTCACCGCATGAAATGTAAAACATTATCAGCAAATCTATCTCTTCCCTCTCATTCTCTAACAGTCACCTCCTAGTTATAATTAGTCTTTTTTCTTTTTAAATATTCAACTTGATTGGTAACTCTGTCATGTGCTTGACCCTACTACATTGTAAATATTTCTTTTCTTTGTTTATCTCTCAAGGACCATCAGGGAGGGGTACTGGCAGTTGGTGTTGCATCTTTATAGCATTGTTGGCTGTTTTATATCTGTCTCAGGGCTTCTGCAAAACCTGTGGTCCTACAAAAATGTTAACAATGTAGATTATCAGAGACTTATGATTCTCAGTTGTATATATTAGCCAAATTAATTAATAATATTGGTTGTTGGAAGACCAAATTATATCTATCGCTTCCTTACTAATTATAGAAAAATTTCAGATATCAAATTTTTAATTTTCAAGTTTTTTCGAAATGACATGGCTACTGGCCTCTAGGATTGTTCAAGTTTTAAATTTTTAAATAAATAGTGTGGCATTCTCTAGTGCATTTGAGAAGAATTTAAAAGTCTAAAACTTAGAATTTTGTAATGAAAAAGGAAAAATAATAAATTGAAATAGAGTATAGTTAGTGTACTTTTTAAAGTGATTGTAACTGTTATCAAAGAAGATGTTAACTCTACTAATTAAGTGAAAGGAAGAGGCTTCCTGACGGAAAACTACTAAATAATGGAAATTAAGGCTTATAAGTATATAGCAATATGCCATTTTTTTAATTAATTTGCAAGAGAATTAGGGAGAGGGAGAGAATGGGTGTTATTAAACATATATTAAAAGAGATATTAGAGATTTCAAATTTTAAGTTTTTAAATTCTTCCCAAATTAATAAAAAAAAAATAGTAGTAATTATTTGAATTAAACCTAAGCGGTGTGGCAACCCCTTGGATTGCTGGAAAGATTTGAGATTCCAAGCATTTTTCAAAATCTTATGCATTGTTATTTTCTATAAGAAAAATTATTGGAATCATATGCACCCCGAATAACATGATATGTGTCATGTTAATTATTGAATAAAAAATAAAATATTTATTAGATGTTTTCCAACTTAGTATCATTATAAAAAAAATGCATTAATTTTTAAAATTTCATCTTTTCTAAATAGGATTTTAATATTAGCATCCAAATATTCTTTAATTAAGTTGAGTTGTACAACTTATATATATATTTTTTTATATTTGCTATCTCTACGTATATTATATGATATCCTAACATATATTATATCTACCTCGTTCAAACGAAATGAAGGATTAAACACAATGCATTCCTAGATTAATATGTTCTATTCAAATTAATTCATTTTTCAAAATTAGATATAAAGAAGACGTAAGAATCGTCATACTTTCAAGTTATTACTTTACTGCCCACATTTATTTCCAATATATATATATATATATATATATATATATATATATATATATATATATATATATAGGAGCATCATATCAAATTAAATTTAGAGCCGGCCCACTAGAAGTTTCTTGAAAATTTAAAAATAAGTACTGATGATGAGAAAAAGATATATATAGTTCTAATAGTGTTGTAGTACGTTAGGGATTAGGTGAGCGATTTATTTTATTAATACAGAAACAAACAAAAATCCAAAGCTAAATTTTTCACATCCTAAAGCGAAGGAAAGGAATATATATATATAAATCCCTCAGACTTATTTCTTTCTTTTCGCTTCTTTTAATAACAAGGAACCCACTTTCTTTTTCTCTTTAACCATAAAAATGAGGTATGAGGTACTTTCTCTGTGTTTGTTTGTGTGTGTGTGTGCGTTTGTGTGTGAGAGAGAGGTGAACTAATTGTTATTATATATGTATAAGGAGTTTTATTTAGGGTTCTGGTGAAAAGTACTGTAAATTTTATTTGTATTTTGCGTTAACTGAAATAGTAAATTAATGATAATTTTGGAGCATTTTCTGGAAAAAAAACTGTCTGCCTCATTCATGCATGCTTGACTCGTTTAGCAATTATTCCAAACCCCAACTGCCTCTCACTTGTTTCATAATAATTCTACCTCTTTCTTAATTTTGCCATCCCTAGACAAGTCACTATCTCTCTCTCTTACACAATCACACACTCATTTCTCATACATATAATTTCTAGCTCTTTAAGTTTTTCTTATCAATTAAGATATTAATTAGATGAGAGCAACGTGTATATATATATCTAGCTTTTGCTTTCCAACTTGGTGCAAACTTGCCCTCAATTTGGCATATGTTTAGTATCAGATTCTTTTTGTTTTTTCAGATTAATTTTAAAGGGAATTAATTAAGCTAGCTTCTTTGATGGTGGCGTGGGATTATTTTGGCTTTAATTAATTTTGCACCCTTCATCAATAGTGACCCCGTTGGCTAATATATAACTAGCTCTTACACCAAACACAAACATGCCCTTAGAAACCCACGTATATATAATGTATATTATCTTTCCAAAACCCTAACAACTTCGCTTCAACCATTAAAGTCTTATTCGTATAGGGACTTTGAGAGGGACCAATTCATGGGTTAAATGCAACTGCACCACTAGTTATAAAAAGTTGGATTATTATATGTGAAACCCACCACCCTCTTTTGTTTATATATATATATATATATATATATATATATATATATATATATATATATATCTTTCCTCGTGATGTGGCAACATCGTATGCGACGTTTCCTATCCCTAAAAGAACGATCAGGCGCACCTTTATTTGATAACTAGCGAGCTTGCAATTTTATTATAGTTAACCATATTTCTATGAATTATATAAGTACATTAATAATTCTGATTTGAGGTTTTATCAATATTAAATCAAGTTGTATAATATTTGCTTAGAGAGGGAAAATCAAACTTTATAACCCCACATCTTTCTCCACGTACTTAAATCTATACATTCAAATATTATTTGCATTCATGAAATAAAACTGATAATTATATACTTCAACAAAGTGTTCAAGTTTAATTTACTTGTACTTTTTGTAGGACTTGGTAGATCTTCAACCCTACTCTCTTAGAACATGAATTTATTAATCGCACATATGCATGTACATATGTATAATTTATATATAGAGAGAGAGTATGTGGTTTATTATTAATATTGATGGATGATATGTCATCTCCATATGTATGTAAATTTGTACATCTATATATGCATGTTATGGCTTGAATGATGGTTAGCGTCGTGTAAAACATGTGTGAGTTAGGTATTTGGTTTAATATCACTTTTGGATCAGAAACATATATAAACATATATTGTGGTTATGGAGGTGGGAATTTAGATTGAAAGGTCGACAATATTTATGGGGAAGCCTTGGATAGAATTGACTAAACATTGCAATCTATAGGAGGGTCATAATAGAGAAGTTTCAAAGTTTATGTTTAATAGTTTCCAATAACTTACCTGAAACGTCTTTTTATTAATGTTACGTAGGCCATATTTTGATAAGAAAAGGCCATCTCCACCCTCTTTGGTGCCGCTTAATAAATTAGATATATATATATATATATATATATATATATATATATATATATATATATATATATATATATATATATATATATATATAGAATATAGATCACCTATTCCCTTTCAAATATTCCTTAAATATTACAATTTGAAACCTAATTTTTGCTTCTTTCATTTGGATGATATCAAATTCTAATAAAAAGAGATATGTAAGAAAGAAGGGCAGATGATTTGAATTCATACGTTTATATGTTATTGCT
>CM017583.2:18150521-18211090 GCA_007844105.2 Rhamnella rubrinervis | reverse complement strand
AAAACGAGTCCCAAACCCAAACCCAGCAAATTGGATTGTTTTGTTTTCATAAATATGATCTCTGTCAATAATAATAATAATAATAAATACATGACCATTTTTTTAATTTGAACAAAATATTTTGATGGATTATCACAAAAATCAAATCGTGTAGTAAGTAATTAAGAGCAACTAGTCATAGAAAGGAGGTTGAGTTTTTGAGCAAGTGGTGATGATTGTCTTCATTTTGGTGGCACGGTGTTGGTTAAAATAGTCAGTAAATATGATTCTAATGGATGCAGATTGCTGTGCTACAAGTCAATAACCAAGGTGCACTTATATAGATATATATGGCCAATTTGGCTTTTACGTAATCAAGATTAAGAAAAACTAGTTTCAGAAAACAATTTTTTATTTTTAGTACGTAAAAAAAAAATGTTTTTCAATTATGGAGGAGCCAAACAAGCCCATAAATTAGCTTTGCTGGGATTAACATGTCGGCCAGACCACCGATGCCAAATGGCTTGTGCCAATATATCTGTTCCAGTTTGGGAAGCCCTATGTATGCTTAATTCATTTGCATTGAAAAAAGTGAAATTCTAGTTTTGAATTCACCTATAGAAAACAAAATATATAAAAAAGAATTTTAAAATCATTATGTATTGGGAAAAAGTTCAAAAAATCATTATATTTTCCATGAAATTGTGATGACGTAGAACATAAACTCAAATAATGCATGATAATATTGGATTCCCCATACCCATCGGTTCTTGTTTGTTAAGCTGTCTAAGTAAAATGGCTAAAAATCCACTCCAGAATAACATGAAGATATATGTGTATATATATATATACTGAAAGCAATACATGGCGTTTTTATGTTCAAAATGAGAATTTCATTAAACCTAACTAAAAGAACGTAATGAGGGTGAGCAAATTAAAATAAACTGCATCTGCTCGCAATTATGCCGGCATGCATGCATGAGTTTTCAATATATATAAGCAGAGCAATTTACAAGAATAGTTCCACAGATTGTTCGTGTTTTCGTATTATAGAGACATAATGGCTAGTACTATAAAATTATTGATCACTGAGCTGAAGTGGGAATCGAAATGGAAGTGCCAGATCCTGCAAGTTTTCTGCAAGTGAAGCAGAAGATCAAAGAGATTGCGAACGTAGAAGAGGACAGACAAACCCTGTTCTACAACCAAGTGAGGTTGGAAGATGAATATTTTGTTCATCAGTTTGTGTACGACGAATTTGCTGAGCTGGAGCTGACTGTAACACCCTTGCCAGGAGACCCAAAAGTCTCTGATTGTGGCCAAGTCATCCAACAGAGAAGACGAGCCCATCAACGTCGGAGAAACACAGAGTGTGGCCCATCTCAGAAACAAGATCTCAAGACGTTGGGGAATATTTCCACCCAGCAAGATTACTCTCACCCGCCTTTCTCATGCCATGGAAGATGATCATCTTTGTCTGATTATTATGTCTGCGAAGGCGCTGAAGTTAACGTCGTCGTTCATGTTTCTCCTCGTTGAGTTTTATTTTTATGCATGCACCATCCACTAGTTGGACGTAGTACGGAAGCTTATGATTACAAATTATTACTTTTATTAGGAAAAGTGCGTAGTTAAGACCTTATATATTATGTTATTGAATAACTATATATCCTTCATCTGGACCTCAAAATTACGATATATATATATATATATATATTTGTAGAAGCACTACTTAAAAAAATTTAGTTATATGATGCATAATTATATTAATGGCATTATTGGTAGTATGAAATTGCATAAATAATAATTAAAAGGGACGCGTACGTACTAATTATCCACGTTATTCCCTCTAATTTTAAATTGAACAAAAAATTAACCAGTCATTTTGTTGTAATTACTGAAAGACGACAAAAACTTCACAATCTTATTCATGGTTCCTTATCTCTCCAATAATATTTTTTGTCTGTTCCTTAAATTTTCATTTTTCAAACTTAAGAGATCCTCTATTAGCCCCCAACATTGACGTCCGACGACCCACCTTTGGCTACTGCTGACTTTGCCAACTCACCGAGTTGACTCACCCATTCCCTCATCTCTTCCACCGCTTCACCACAGCCCATCAGCCGATTCACGGTTCCTCAACTCGGTCCCATTCAACCAGAGCACCAATCTCCTCCTCCTCACCCCACGCCAACCCACCTCCACGCAACCCTACCTGACTCCAACCCGATTCACCACGAAGTCTCCTTGTAAACTGCCCACCAATCAGAGGCCAAGTGACCCAAGACTCGCTAGCTGTCCCCGATTCCAATACCGAGTTCCACCCGCAGTGAGTCATGAACCCACCAACGGCACTGTGTTTGAGAATCAAACCTGCGGGGCCCAACTATTTATGATCAGCGCTCTGTCTTTGACTCTCTTCAAAACTTACGGGAGAGCCCCGTCTTGGTTTGCAATGTCATCTTTAATCACCCAAATGAATAATTTCTTCGAAGCCTCTAGACCCAACCCGATTTCCAGAATCTGCGACTTGGCAAAGACACAGAGACTCCCGAAACAAACTTAGAGCACTTGAATGATTTCTTCGAAGCCTCTAGACCCAACCCGATTTCCAGAATCTGCGACTTCAAAGACACAGACCTCGAAACAAACTTAGAGCATTCGTTGGTCTCCCTATGGAGACCTTGATGTTGTGAGGAGTTGTAGCTATGGAGACTTTGATGCCGTGAGAGGCGATGAGTCTGGCTATGTCTACTATGGGAATGAGGTGGCTGGTGACATGAACGGAAAGAAAAATATGTGGAGCTCTGCTGCTGCTGCTTGCCGTGTCAACGCCATTGAGTTGTATAAACAATAATTTAGACAATGATAAAGAACAATCACTACTTTTATTGGTTGTATGCACATCCAGAAGCTGAGCAATATTTTTCCTAACCTCCATTTTTACTTTTCTACTTTTCTTTCTTTTTAATTTTTTATTATTTTTACAATTGTTTATAGATTTAAGAATGATCAAAGATCGCCATTTTTCCTCACCCACCGTTTACAATGATAAACAATTTTATTTTTAAAATAAATATTTAAGAAAATGTTTGGGATGTCATAAGTGCCACGTTATTAATATTTTATAATTAAAAAATAAAAGAATAATAAAACTTATTACATCACCATCACCAGTGCATCTTATTAGCATTAACATTAGGGTTTTTTTTTCTAGTAATATAAAAATTCAAATATATGTTAGAGCTCATTTAAATTTTGAATGTGCTTTGCAATAATGCTTTTTCAATAATATTTTTATTTAGAGTACTTTAATTAATAAATGAAGTATTTTAAAAGTCTATTAAAATATTAAATGATATTTTAAAAATAAAAGAGTACTGAATAAATTGTGATGCATGAATGTCATTAATGCTGCAGAAAAATGTAGAAGAGAAAAAAGGGGAGAAAAAAGTCAAATCAAACCTTTAGTCACACCCCATTTGGGGAAGGAACTGCAGTTTGTCCATTTGAATTAGTAACACTGTCATTCTTCTCAGGGGCAGCTCCCACCGTATCATCTTCAGCTTTTGAGGCAGAAAGAATCTCACTCTCAGCAGGGTTTGCTCCTGTACTTCTTCCTTGATATTGTCATCTAAACCTTTTACAGCTTCAACAATAGGACTTTCTGGAGATAAGGCTTGCTCATCAACTAACTCTTGAGATAGATCAGAGCCTCCATCACTTCTCACTTCATTTGTGAATGAAATATGCATGCTAAAACAAAACCTAAATATAGCACATCCCAAGAGTTCCATAGAAAGAGAAGATATAGATAAGATAAGCAAAAGGATCCAATTGTGCTATTTCACAGAGAATACTATTTATTTGATAGAATCTCAACTTATTTCTTATAAATAAATTTAATGGAGATACAAACACAATCATATACTTCATACATATACAAATATTTATCATATCTCAACAACAAACCTATCAGTTTTTGTTTCATTTTGGTTTTGCTTAAAATGGAGTACCAGGTCATATAACAGTACACTGTTGCAGTTAAGTGTTTTAAGTTTGTTTTACCATATTGGACCTGGAGCTATTATTCAATTTACAGAGTGCAATTACACTAAATAAGAAGCAGAGCAATGGACCTTTACCTTCTTTGGAAGAATTATATTCTGGCTGTTCATCAGGATTAGGTCCCACCTCATCTCCAGCTTGTGGAGCAGATGGGTGCTCTGCAGTTGGTGGCTGTATTTGTTGCTCATCTTTTCTTAAACTTCATCAGCTTGCTGCTCTGTGACCTCTTTATCTGTTAAACTTTCTAAAGACAATAATTGCTCAACTGTTTCAGCAGATGAGTCTAGTTTTCCATCAGTTTCCACTTTTCTTACTGAAGGCGTCCTGAACAACTGAATCTGTGGTAGACAGAGTTTCTCAGTATCCAGAACTTCAGAACTCACCCCTGTTTTCTCTATGGTTCGGACTTCACCAGCAGTGCTGTGAGCTGAGCTAGAAATAGTGGTTTCGGGTCCTCTATGCTATCTGCAGTAGTGGTTGAGGCATTTTCTAGCACAGGGGCTTCAATTCTGCATCCTCATGAGAAGCTACTGTTTTCACCTGCTCCATCCACTGCAGAAGAGACATCAACTATTGCCTCATCACTGCTTACTAATTGGTCCTGCTTTTCGGAAGTCTCAGACAAGTTTTGCTTTGGCCAACATTTGCTTCTAGCTCTTCTGAAACCTTTGGAGTTACTGGTTTTGAGCTACTTCTTTCTCCCTCTCATCCAAAAGCAGAAATATCCTTGTTCTTCCGGACAGCCAGCACAAAGGGTTTGTGGCAGTGTGGACAATCCCTCGCTTGAGCTGTAAGTCCATCTTTGCAACATCTTCTTCTTTCTTCATTGTCAAGGTTACCTGTCCTCTTGAGATACGCAACACTCTGACACTGCCTTCTTGACCCTTCTCCAGAGAGGACTCCCCCATCATAATTCCAAATCCTTCATCAACTTCCTCTGATATGGGCAGAAATCCTTCCTCACCCTCAGGAAGAGATATGAAAGCCCCAGCCCTGATCTTATTCTTCACTGTGCCCTCTAGGTCCTGTCCCAAAACAAATTTAGAGACTTTTTTCACCTCACCTTTTCTCTGGCCAGGCTTCGAAGCATTCCTTCTGCCAGGCCCAGCCTTATCACTACTCTTAGGTGCATCCTTTTCCCGCATAGTGAGTGAAATTCGCCCTGTCTCCAGGTTTGCATCGACCAATTTCACCTTCACTTCTTGCCCAACAGATACAACACTTCCAACATCCTTGACATAGCTATCACTCAACATGGAAAGTTGGAAACATGTACCAGGCCATCTGTGAAAGCTCCAAAATCAACAAAAGCGCCAAATGGCTGGATCCATCTTACTTTCCCAGTAAAAGTTGCACCAGGAACCAGCTCCTCATTCGTTATTGGTGGCATCTCACTTTTCTTAACAGGCCTTGAACGTTTTGGTTGAGCTGAAGTTGGACTGGCATCAGAAATAGTGGATGATTTTCCACTGTCTGCTGCATTGGATGAAACTTCTGAAACTCCACTAGAATCTTCATCTGCAACTGGAGAATCTGGTTCCTCCACAGCTACATCAGTTCCTGTGGCTGATGCTAAATGAATGCTAGATCTATGATGTAAAGAACATACCCTGCTGTATGGTGGAAATAATCTTAAAGAAGTTGAAAGAGGTAAAAGAAATCTTTGAGGGATAGCATCTGTATTGAGGATTTCCTTGTCAAAGTACATCTTGTTGAACAACTACTCTTCCTTGTTCTAAAGAAAGTTCCCGAAATAAGTGAAGTGTCGCTGATAGAATATGGAACTACAGGCATCTTGACTCAAATTACAGTAGTTTAGTACTACTAAAAGTTCTTCATCCCCAGTTCCACCTGCATAATGTAGAAGCTTTATTAACTGGAGTGAACAAATTCTTCCATGGGATTAGTCAAGCTGCCAAAAAATCAAAATACAAAATGCATTACAACTTATGGAAAATTGTAACAATTTTTGTACGCCAATTGGTTCACCAAGTACAATTTTCCAACCGAGTGACTGAAAATATAAGTGATATCTTCATAAGTACACCACCTAGTTAGCATCGAGTAATGATATACATTGCAAAGCAAACACTGAACACATTCAAACAGCCATCCCAATCCTCATTTTGCAGAATCCATTCATATAAAACTTCATTTCTACATTTTTACTAAACAAAACCAAAATCAAACATTCCCTTCCACTTTAACAACGTAATGAAGTGAAGCAAAACCACTAGCAAACGTTGACAATAACTCAATAGTCACCCATCTCAAGAAAGAATTGTATGAAAAGCATAACTTGCAATGAGAGTTAAAACCAACATAATCTGAAGAAAACCCACAATTGAAAAGTTCAACAAAATCACCAAAAGTAAAAATTCAAGGATCCATTAGCTTAAAAGTTAAAGTTTGTACCTTTGGAGCTTGAAAAGCCGAATAATTAAGCTAAAATATTACGCGAAAGAACCAAAATTTTACAAGTCCCTCAAGCTTGTTCAGTGTTGATGATAGAGAGCGGTTTCATTACTGGTAAGGAGAGGGAAACGGAAGGTGGGGCTTTAAATCCTTATCTTTCAGACACACTTATTCTTGCTTTGGCTTTGCTCGTATCGTAATCGTAGATATGCAATCTACGGTGAGCTTCTCCTTCCTCCCGGTTCGACCCGCTTCGAATCGGATAGGCCGAGCCACGCAGACTGGACCAACGAGAACATTACCCACACTTTGGAAAAGAGGCTCAAGCCCATATATAAATGGATAAGAAAAGCCCATCCCTGGTTTTCTCATGGGATTGAGCAAAAATAATAATAATAATAATAATAATAATAATAAAACTATAATATTAACTTTGCTATAATTTCATATAATACGAGTACAACAAAGACCATGCCCTGATTTTGTTACTGTATAATTATCTTATCCATGTATAGTTCTATTTATGAGTAGCATGAATCCTATTTCTGTTTCATATTATGAGAGTCCTATTAAGTAGAGTGAAGCTTTCAAATTGTTACAATTAGTTGGGCCTTTTGTAATTGTAAATATATTTAAGAGCTTTTATGATTATTCACAAAAAAAAGGAAAGAATATGCAGAAGAAACAAAGCGTGACTGAAACCTGTCATACCTACATTATTCATTCCTGGTTTTCTTATGGGATCGAGAAAAATAATAAAAATAATAAAGAAAAATAAAACTATAATATTAACTTTGTTATACTTTCATATAATACGAGTACAACAAAGACCATGCCCTGATTTTGTTACTGATAGCGCATAACATTATATAGATTGTATCGGCGATATCTACTTCAAGCCTAAAAAAAAAGTAATAGAGTAGGAAATATATTAATACACCAGCATAATGTTCAAGAACCCATCCTAGAGAAAACGAAGCCCAAGCTTTATAGCCACGAGGCAGCGTGTAGCTGCAAACTGCATTTGCACCTTAGTAAGACAGTCAGCGCCCCAGTCTTCGTTTTAACGCTGTCTGGAGGTGGAACAGGATCCATCCGCAATATTTTCGCAGCCTCGTCTCTCCAGTTTGGAAGTCTCATGCTACCCTCCTTGTACTCGAGGAATTTCCGAGCTTGAATACAGTCAAGGTTCGCACTCCAAGATCATCCCTCAAGGCAGTCATCAATTTTCCTTTCAATCGCTTCGTTGTCAGAAACGTTTTAGCGGAGTTTTTGAAGAAAATCCAAGATGGGGCCAGGAGTTTAGAGCCCGGAGTTGAAATATTAGGCACGATGTACCTATAGCAATTTCAACGGTCGCCGGAACATTGTCGGTGGTGAAATGGCAATCGATGCCTATATATAACATGGCGGCGTCCTGTCCCTGAAGAGCTTTGTGAAGCCATGTCTGAGCTCTCTCCTCCGACTGCGTGACAAGAACGTCCACCGTCTCGATCACACCTCCGGTTCGAAGCCCAAATGTCACCTTCTGGTCCTCCATGTGTGTCTTCAGTTGGTCCTGCTCCAGCACTATCTTTTCCTTTCAGCACCGTCGGCTATCTCCTCAAGCACCCTTGTATTTTCACCACCGTCTGAATAAATGGATGAAGGACTCCTCGTATATATAGACTATGAGCTAACCATTTTTAAAATGCTTGCGGTGCAAGAATGTTAAGATTAATCTGAGGACTTTTTCGGTAATAGATTAATCTGGGGACTTGTTTGCTGAATACAATTAAAAAGAATGTTAAAAGACGTACATAGATGACACTCTTCCATATTTGCCCTACTTATGATAATCATTGGAAAATTATAATAAATATGTTTCTGCAAATGAAACCTTTCCATCTTATAATTTCATTTTAAGGCCTCTGTATTTTTGCGTGACGAAAAGCAGGCATATATATATATATAGTTAAAAATTATTGTTATATTTCCAAATCTCTTCAATTCCTTTCGATACGCGCTTGTTTTTTTTTTCATGCAACAAGTCTTAATTCTGATTTTAATTAAAACCTCACACCATATATATATGACAATTACTTAATACTATGCTAATATATATAAATATACAAATATATATATATAGACAGGATATTGCAAGGTTCCCACATCCCAATGTATGTACACAACTTTATTATTGTATGGAAGTAAACCACATATACAAATTAATGTCTAAAGCACATGCTTAAAAGAAGCAACAAAATACAAACAATTTATAACAATTAGATAATTAACACTAACAATTGTACAAATGAAATTGCAACAAAAGCTCATTAACATACCCCTATATATTATAAATATACAAATATATATACACATAACAGGAAAGGACTTTTGATATTGTAAGGTCCTCACATCCCAATGTAAATGTATAGTGTGGCACAACATATATATATTAACTAATAAAAAATTTGGTTTTTTTTTTTTAATAAGACGTCGATTTTTAAAACTCACCATCATTTAAACAAAACTAAATAACAAAATCATAGTTAATTTGTAGTTTTATTTATGTGCTATTTATGTACATATACAGCTTTATTATTGAATGGAAGTAAACCAAACATACAAATTAATTTGTAAAGCACATACTAAATGAAGCAACACACACAAAAATAAACTTTACCAAAAACAATACACACAAAAATCATTGCAACCCAAATAGATGTTTGAGATAAAATTGAGTTCTCACAAAAAAAGAGATTAAATTGAGTAAATAAAATAAACAGAAAATAATTCCCATTCTAGTTACTTGAGGTTGCCTGCATCCTCAAGGAGAAGAAATAAGTAATGATTTTACCAAAAAACAAAGAAATAAGTAATAATTAATGAGAGTTCCACATCCTTAACAGGCCACGCTGCATGTGGTGCATGGCGGTGATCTTACTGGGGCCCACATAGGGCAGTTGTTCACTGCGATTCCATTTCTGAATATGAAAAGGAATGACGGTTTAATAATTAATTATAATGGAGGGCATAGGAATGGCAAGTTACTAATTTAATTTAAAAGGATGGCTGTTGTTCTCAACTTTTCTTGGTGCCTCACGTTTCAATAGGCGAGAATTCCTTTATTTCTTACAAACACGGGTCCACAGTCTCCACGTGGCAGGAAGAGTGAAACTACTTAAGGTTTTGTCCTTTAGTTCTGCCAAATAAGCCTATTGTGTATTTTATATTAAAAGCAATTTTATGCTGCAAATATATGCGATTCATCCCTCTTACAAAAACAAAAATACTCACATTTTTGTAGATAACATTGCTAATATTATTTCTTTAATTTATATTATTCCATTTTTTATATGTTTTTGGTGTGAATTACTTTATATTATTTCATTAATTTTTCCTTTGTGTACAGAACTTGTAAGGGTATGAAACCAGTAGCACCACCTATGACCTAACCATCCATTAACTGCCTTGATGTTTGATTTTGAGACAGGCCCACTTCTGCACGTGGCAGAATGAGTGGTATTATGTATTTATAGTAAAAGCAATTTTCTTATATGAAAGACTTTTATTATTATTAGGAAACTAACCCTCTCGGCAATTTTCTTCTTCTTTGCTACATTCATTGATTTATTCTATGATAAGACCCACTGCATTCATTAATTTGTATATTTGCTTATGTATTTATAGCAAAAGCAATTTTCTTATTGGTTATGTATGATGCAAGCAAAAACAACAACAAAATCACCAATTACCCATTTCCTTATTTATATATTACATAATAAATGCATGCATGTAAGCTTGTGGACCTTGACCATTTTATAAAAGATGTGGGAACGGAACCTATGTCTTGCCATTTTTAATGCAAAAGTTAGAAAATAGAAAGGAGAAAACAGTTCTTGGATAAGGCCCAAATAGGGTCATTACACATAAAAGTTAATATTTTGATTAAGCCGCAGTTTTAAGTATGTACATATACTACATTATTATTGCGTGAAAGTAAACCAAATATATAAATTAATGTCTACAACTAATATTAAAAGAAGCAACAATACACACAATTTTTTAACAAAAACAATGCACAACGATTTGCAATAATTAGATGATTAATACCGACAAATGTACGGATAAAATTGGAATAAAAAAATTACAAAGTCAATAATGGTCACCTTGTTCAAAGTTAGCATATGATAAACTCTAACCGTCATTTGCAATCCATTAAAGCCATCAAGATCGGCGGAAGCGGTTTATGAAAAAGGACGAAAAATATCGAAAACAAAGGTTTCTTAGCCCCACACCTGAGGCGTGGGCTGGAAAAAAGTCGATAGTTCCATCACACTCGGCCATGGTAGTTGTGGTTCAATCTTAAGTTCCGTTATTGCCTCGTGTACTTGCTTAACGCCGGTGGAGGGATCTGTTAGGGGTGTGAGCCAATGCAGACTCTATCGTTGAAAAGTTCTGAAGAAGAAGGCTTTATCTCCTAATTGAATCCCACTGGATCCACATCGAGGTCCTTTTTATTCATCAAAAAAAAGGTTTCTTAGCCCCTCTACTCCTCTGTTTTTATTTCAGTCCTACTCAAATTTCTTTAGCCCATTATACGCAATATATCAACTTTTTCACCGTCTTTCCATTAACATTAACAGATAACTATGTACTCACCAAAAAATAAAAAATTAACAGATAACTATGTCCAGAATCAAATTATTTTAATAATAATTTTTACATAAAATAATAATATAAATAAACAATAATAATCATCGACGCGTGATATCAGTGACCTCATCCACCTTTAAAAGTACATTAACAGATAACTATGTCCAGAATCAAATAATTTTAATAATATTTTTTATATAAAATAATAACAATAATAGTATAAATAAACAATAATAATCGTCGACGTCATCGTGAAATCAGCATGACGTCATCCACCTTTAAAAACAAAACAATTTGTTTTTAGTTGGACAGGTTCGAACCCGTGTTCTCTTGGTGCGATCAGGCGTCCTCCACCATTGCAGCGAATTTGTATAATTGGGCCGAAATTAACTAAAGCTTTATGTAGTGTGAAATTAAATTTTATTAGTTTTCAACGTAAAGACCGCATCACGTCTCATGCAGTTTGTTTATGATATTTCTAGGCCCCCAGGCAGCCATGGCCTGTGAAAGCTGATCTTAGGAGGATAATGAGATGGATTGGCCCGGTCCAATGTGATGAATCAAAGCTCTTTGATGTTTTCCAAAGAAAACAAGGCCCAACCAAGGATGTAGTCGGCTTTGTGATTCGTAGCCCAAACCCAGCAAATTGGCTGGTTTTGGTTTTCCCAAATATTCTCTCCATCAAAATTATCTTCTTATTTATTTATTTTTTATTTTACTTTACATAGTTTATGCAAAACATTTGTCAAAAAAAACACAACTTTTGAAAGCCAACTTTAGATAATTTTATTCCCTTTAAAAAATATTTTTTAAAAGCCAACTTTTAATTTTGTTACAAAAATCAGCTTTTAAACTATGGAGCTAAACTTTCATCAGAATCCTCCATAATATTTATTTAAAACGAGTTTTGGATCCTCGGCTTCGCTCAGTGGGTGCCTATATAAACGAGTTTTGGATCCGACTTCGCTCAAATGGGTCTTCTATATTTGTTGGACTTGTGCCCATATAAACGATTTTTGAATCCTGCTTCGCTCAAACGCCTTCTTTTGTTTGTTGCATGCCGATATAGATGGATCTGCAATAAATTGATTTGCATTAATAATTATAATTGAGTTTTAAATTCATCTATAGAAACAAAATAAAAGAAAATTATAAATCTTACGCCAGTATTCAACGTTTGTTACTTTTCAGGAAATTATGACGGCCGCTTTTGTTCTTGCTTTTGTAATTGTTTTAATGCTTCTTTATTTTTTTCTGTTTGTATCTCATGAGGTTTCCAAACCAATATGCACTTCTCATTATCTATAATGACCTGTAATCCGACTGCTACGTTGCTTTAACAGTGATGGTGGTTCTCAGTCCACAAACTGTGTTAATAGTCCATTAGCACAGTCAGAACCATCCAATGTGATTTCATTCCAGATGTATTGCTTCTATTTGCTGGTTCATCATCCACACAGCCAGATGTATTACATTAATATTTTTATTAAGGACGGTAAAGGGACACCAAGTTAGTAATTTAATTTAAAAGGAAGGCTTTTGTTCTCAACTTTTCTTCTGCCCCACGTGTCGATACGCTAGCATTCGTCTCCTTCCACACAGAGGCCCACATTCGCCACGGGGCAGAGAGAGTTAAAAGTAAGGTTTTCTAGTGCTGCCAAGTAAGAATACGAGGCCTATTACCAAAAAAGAGAGGAAGAATACGAGGCCCAACCCATGGATTGAGTCTGCCTTCACTCCCAGCCCAAATGCCAGCAATTCGGCTGAATATTCTCTGTCCATTTTTTTTACTTGATAATTTTATTCTCTAAGACACAGTTTCCGTAAAAACATTTTAAACTCTGTTTGTTTCTCAAAACCAATATTTATAGAAATCAGTTTTTTAAAAACGACATTCAATTAAAGATTTGTATTGGATGTCAAATTGTCCCCATCAATTTTTCTAATAATGGTTTATTTAATTAAAATTTTAAAATATTTTTATAAATTCAAAAATTTTAGATGTATTTAATTAATACTTTTAAAATATATCTAAAGTTATGAGTTATTAAATTTTTATAAACTTTTTAAAAAAATTAAAAGTCCACAAAGTTTATACATATTCAATATAGATTTTATTTTTTAAAAATAATAACTTTTACTGATTTTTGGATGAGAGAGATATATATTCAATGTTAATATTTATTTTTTATCTACTCAAAAACTTTTATAAACTTTTTATAGATAAATAAAAAGAAAATCAAAGTTAGGATTTATCCCCACCTCCATCTCTCTTTTTCTTTATCTTTTTTTTTTCTGAAAGTTGATTATTAATTTTTTTTTTTATTACTTTTGCTGAGGGAAACTATGATGAGCCGTTTTTGTTCTTGCTTTTGTTTTTAATGCTTCTATTAAATAATTATTAATTAATAATAATAAATTCAGACGAATTATAGATTTATTGTCTTCACTAAAAATTTTTTGGATTCTATAATCTTGAATTGGATCACTATTTTTTTTTTTATTAAGTCAGAAGGAAGATGATTGTATTTTTCAATTATTTTTTTATGGGGACATAAACATATGTTGTATCTGATAATAGAAATATATTTTTAATAAAAACTGAAGAAAATTTGTTTATTTTCAAGCTTTGTGTTTAGCAAAAGTTGTGCAATTTAGCTTACATTATAAATAATATCTAAAAATTCCCAAGAGCCATTAATTTTCATGCATACACGTGCAAACTCCACATTCTTAAAAAAAATAATAAAAAATTGCCTTATAAAATACTCTTCAAAAGTATTAAAAAAAAATTGCCTTATAAAATACTCATCAAAAGTATAAAAAAAAAATTTGCCTTATAAAATACTCTTCAAAAGCTTCTGCGATGACACGAAGACAAGTTTGAAAATTTCATTATTAATTTTTCAATAATTTGAGAGAAGTAAAAATAAAAAGTTTATAAAAATTTATTTAAAATCTATAAAATTCATTTAAAAATAATTTTATAAAACTCACTCAAAATCATTTATACTTTTATAAAATCCATAAAAATTTATTAAAATCTATAAATAAAAAAGTCTATAAATTTTTTAAAAGTCTTAATTAAATACATCCCTCTAAGAAAAAAATTTATGTTTCTAAACCCCTTATTTTTACTCCAAAATCTTATTTATCAATGATATTTATTTGGTCTGAATAAATAGAACGAGTAGTTTGTTAACTTATAAATTAATAAAAATTCATCATGACAAAATAAATAAATCACACCGAGCATTAAACATTAGAGGCATACAAATTGGATATTAGAAGGAACTTGCGGTTGAAGCTGAGTCAGTGCCTGTCTTCTTGAAACTTCTTCATCTTCAAGCAACTGTTGCTTGGTTTTCATTATTCTCAAGGTATGATCGTACTTGCAATTGATAACAATCCTCTGTAGCCCAACAGTGTTCTTGATCAAGTAGAGGACACGATCTATATCACCATACTTAGAACTATATTCAAGTACTTCCACTTCCTTGAGCCGATAATGGGGGCAATTGGGAGCTTTCTTGTACCTTAATTTTAAGTCTTCAAATGCAGGAGGTAAATGAAATGGCGTCTGTATTCATCAATAACAACTTATTAAATCTTATGCAAACTACATATATAGCTAATATTTCAATGCTTCTAAAGTTACACCATACAAATCTAAAAGGCACATTACTCATGAGATGAGGAACTTTAACATATGCTAATGACGAGAAAAAGATAGCTTGAACAGAGTTGCATCTATAAGACCAGCACCTAGCTTTTTCAATGCTCTACTCGTATACATAGCGTGTACCACGCAACAAGTTACGAGACATCATGTATATATATATATAGAGGTGCTATGGCCGGCGACAACTCCACCAATTTCCTTTTTTTATTTTTTTTTCATATATATATAAAATATATAAATATATATAAAAAAATAGAAATAAAAAGTATAAAACAGTATAAAAATTAAAAAATAGTATAAAAATTGAAAAAACATAAAATGCAAAACAAAGTTAAAAAAAGAAAAGAAATTGGTGGGGTTGTCTCCCACCATAGCAACCCCGTATATATATAAAAGTTAATTAATCAAAACGAGACAACAGTAGAAAGAAGAAAAAAATTAGAATCCAGCATCAACCATATACTCAAAACACTACGACAAAATATGATTTTGACAAAACCTCAATATGAAGTATGAACCAATAAATAAACAGAATAACAAAGATTCATCACCACAAGAAAACATAAGAATACCCACATGTAGCGCAAGTTTCTCCAAATTAGGAAACGCATCGATCATAAAATGCAAGTTCCCAAGTCCACCATCAACTTTATATTCATTCCCGTACAATCTCAAGTGTAATTGCTTAACATTTGGTAATACAGGGTATCTGCGATAATAGTGTTTCTCAATCTGAAAGCAAAAATCCAAATTGTAAATTAGTCACTAGTATAATCTAACAGAAAAGGAAAAACTAACATCAAAGATAATAATTACTAACCCTATAAAAGTCATTCATTCTGAGAACCTGAATCTGAGAAAGACAGCAAGAAAACAGAATTTCGAAGTCGGATGAACAGCAGGGAAAATCTACAAATAACTCAACAAGCAGAGGCACATTCTTCAGAATAAAGTTCGAGGCCTTAATATCATTTCCTAGGCCATCGAAGGACAATGAAACAATATTTAGATCACAAATTTCAACACTTGACAGTTTCGGACACCTCCTGATCTCCAAATATTTCAATGCTAGTGATTGTCCACAAACTCTTAAACGAGTCAAATTTGGAGAATCACGCACTGCCAAGCGCTCAAGAAGTGGAGCGTTAGACAAGAAGTATTCGACATCATTCCCACTCACACTCACGGATCTAAAGAGATCACTTTCAGAGACTTAAATCCAACAAAATTGACACTAAAAGTTCGTGAAATAAACTGTAGTGATCGACGACCGAACCCATCAGCGCTGAAAAATCCAACTCAAACCGTTCGAGTGATTTACTTCTCATAGCAAACTTAATCCACTTATCAACGTGAATTTTATGTTTACGAAATAAGAGAAAACAAACCCGGAGTGATTTGATGCCACCCAAGTGTTGGTCCACCACAGTCTCAACCCAATCGATGAAGCTTTGCGTTTTCTTATACGTGTAGTATCTTACAGCATCGTAAGCCACGCGATAAGAACCGTGATTGTCAGTTAAGTCAAAATAAAAGTTGAGAGACATGGACGTTGTAAACCTCCAGAAATACCGCCATCGACTTGAAAGGATACTGGTAGCTGCTGCATCCTTCAGAGGCAACAGAGACAGTATATGAACTATAATCTCATCGGGCAAGTCCTCTAATTTTAAACTAGAGTATGCATCATCATCCTGCTGTGTTTTCTATACAAAATTAAACATAAAAATTGAAACACCAAAGTCAAGTATGATTGGCATAAAAAGATACAATTTTAACTGTAAAAGGAAAAAGGTGAGATTTTTATCAGCAGACTTTAAAATCTGGTATACCTTATGCTTCTTCTCTTTCGTCGTATCTGACATTGTATAAGCTATCTAGATATACCCCAAGAGAAAAAAAAAGAAAAAGAAAATTAAAGCCGTTGGCCAAGCATAATTTGACAGTATCAAAGAAAACGATAACAATTCGTACAAAACCAAAAATAAAAATAACAATAAATAAAAAGAGTAAAAATCTGACTTGCGTATCTGATATTGATCTACCGGAAGTCTCAAGAGGAGTGGGTTGTCCGTCCTTTAGGCTTCAAGGGCTTTTTTTTGGGTAAACTTTAGGCTTCAAGGGTTGGTACGCCGTAACGGAGATAAAGAAGAACTAAAGTTTACCCTACTACGTACGAACTTCAAATTTATTAGTTTTCAACGTAAAAACCGCAGTCGTAATGACGTCTCATGCAATTTGTTTATGATATTTCTAGGCCCCAGGCAGCCATGCCTGTGAAAGCTGATCTTAGGAGGATAATGAGAACATAGTTATGGATTGGCCCGGTCCAATGTGATGAATCAAAGCTCTTCGATGTTTTGTAAAGAAAACAAGGCCCAACCCAAGGATGTAGTCGGCTTTGTGATTCGTAGCCCAAACCCAGCAAATTGGCTGGTTTTGGTTTTCCCAAATATTCTCTCCATCAAAACTATCTTCTTATTTATTTTTATTTTTTATTTTAATTTACATAATTTATGCAAAACATTTGTCAAAAAACACAACTTTTGAAAGCCAACTTTAGATAAGTATGGAATTAAATAAGTATCTCATATTTATGGATCTGCATGACTATTTCCTATTGATAAGTATGGAGTTATTAGAAATGCTCTGATCTATGGGCTGTAGATGTACTATGTTGCCATTGATATTGCCTTGGCATCTACCTCATCCTACCCCACCTATGAGCTAGCCCTAGGTAGTCTGTGTCTTCTTCTTGGAGAGATAGTCTACATCAAAAAGTAGTCTCAGACGTTGATTAAACTAAGGGTTGTGTATCCTATTGCAGGAGTTATGAGTTGATGGAACGCATCCTCAAAGTCTATATCTATAAGGAAGGAGAAAAGCCTGTATTCCATAATCCTCGGATGAGAGGAATTTATGCCTCAGAAGGATGGTTTATGAAACTGATGGAGGAAACAAGAAATTTGTAGTAAGGGATCCTAAGAAAGCTCATTTGTTTTATTTACCTTTTAGCTCACAAATGCTAAGGATCACATTTTCTGGACAAAATTACACTGGAATGAAGGATCTTGAGAAACATCTGAAGAGCCATGTTGAGCTGATTTCAGGAAAATATCGTTTCTGGAACAGAAATGGAGGGGCAGATCATTTTCTTGTTGCTTGTCATGATTGGGTATGCTTCGTGGGCATCATGTCCAGATCATATTCATAGTTCTTTAATCACCAAAACTTGACTATTTTGATAATATTCTATATACACTAATAGGGAAGAATATTAAAAGAAATAAATACTCAAGGCATAAACCAACCTTCCTGGCTTACAGATAACATGTTACATGGGATGTTAAAGGGAATGGGTTTCCTCCATTGTAATTTATGATAATGCATCTCATACAAGTCCATACTGTTCCCAAGATTCAAAGCCCTGCATTGCATTTTTAGAATTGTGGAAATGGAAACTGAGAACAGTATAAAAGTGTATATATATTATCCTCTATATATTTTACCATGCTTTAATACTACTAGTTAGAACTGATGTGATTTTGTGAAATTTCAGGCCTACCAAATCACAAAGCCAACTTTTAATTTTTGTTACAAAAATCAGTTGTTAAACTATGGAGCTAAACTTTTCATTGTAATCCTCTTGTAATATTTGTTTAAAACGAGTTTTGGATCCTAGGTGCAGGTGGGTTCCTATTATAACCAATTTTTGGATTCGACTTCGCTCAAATGGCTTCTATTTTGTTTGTTGGGAAGTTTGTTGTTATATACATAAAAATATACCCTAATACGCATGCCCTATTCACGCGACATACCATATTCGATATTTATTGCACCATTTTATAAAGTCCATTGAATATGTTAGTTTCTAGGCTCACCATTTATTGCACCATTTTATAAAGTCCATTGAATATGTTAGTTTCTAGCTCAACATAGAGTAAGTTAGCATTACAGAGTACTAGTAATATGTCACCAAATGGCAGAAGACGACCTTTATTCATCATCTAACTCGTAAGATGCAAACGCAATGCATACATGTAGATATATAAATTAACTAGTAATTTAACTGGTCTCTTAATCCATCTCTAGCATCATAAAGCTATATGCATATGCAATGGCAGAACACAACCTTCCTGAACTTAAATTTTTCAAGAGTAAGCTATCATATTCATAACTGCATAATATTCAAGAGTATATTCAAGAGTAATACACCCATTAGTTACCAAAAAAGTAATACACCCATAATATTCAAGAGTAGGAAATATATGCTACTACTTAATGAAAACGAAGCCCAAGCTTCATGGCCACCAGGCAGCTTGTAGCTGCATACTCCATTTGCGCCTTTGTAAGATTGTCTGATCCCAGTCCGCTGTTTCAAAGCTTTCTGGAGATGGAAGACGATCCATCTCCAATATTCTCGCAGCCTCCTCTCTCAACTTGCACATCGCAGCTCACCCTACTCGAGGAATCTCTCTCCGGGCTTGAATACATTTGAAAGTATGAGCTCCAAGATCATCTCTCAAGGCGCTCATTAATTTCTCTTTCAGTCGCCTCGTTGTGAGAAACACTTTAGCAGGGTTATTATCAAGAAAATCAAGGAGGCAGCGAGGGAGTTTGGAACTACGGATTTGAAAAATAAGGCACGACTTACCTATGGCCATTTCTGTGGTGGCCGGAGCATTTTTGGTGGTGAAATAGCAATCGATGCGTATATATAACTCGCTGAGGTCCTGTCCATGAAGAACTGTGTGCAGCCAGGTCTGAGCTGTCTCCGCTGACTGGGTAACCAGGACGTCCACCATCTCCATTACATCTCCGATTTGAAGCTCAAATGTCACCGTCTGGTCCTCCATCTGTGTCTTCACTTGGTCCTGCTCCAGCACTATCTTTTTCCTTTCACCACCGTCGGCCATCTCCTCAATCACCCTTTTATTCTTTTCACCACTGTCTGAAATAAATGGACGAAAGACTCCTCGTATATATATACTATGAGCTAACCATTTTTAAAATGCTGTGGTGCAAGAATGTTAAGATTAATCCGAGGACTTCTTCGGTAATAGATTAATCTGGGGACTTTTTGGTAAATGAATAATCCGGGGATAAAGTGTAGTAAATCCTGACTTACTTAGAGCAAAGTCAGAATTTACAAAATAGCAGTCACTTACTTCTCCACAGTTTCCTTGACTTCTTCCACCACAGAAGCCTGCTCTTTTGGCACAGGTTGCACTGATTTTGCTGCTGTTTGAGCAGCTACTTCAGCAGCAAAATCCCGACTTTTCTTCTCCAAGCCTTCTCCACGGTTGTACCTCACAAATGTCTTTAACTTTTATGTTTTCTCCAATGGTTGCAATTGTCTGCTTAACCCAGTCTTTTAGCACAACCTTATCGTTCTTAATGTAAGGCTGCTCAAGTAATGCCAACTCATCAAGCCTCTTTTTGATCTGGCCCTCGACAATCTTTGACCTGATCTGCTCTGGTTTGGACAAGAGGTCTTCCTTCTGCATCTCAATCTCTTTTTCCTTGTTCACAATGTCTTCGGGGAACATCTTCTGTAACAAGATGCTGCACTTGAGGGCATGCAGCCACTTGCATGGCTAGATCATCAACCAGCTCCTTGAAAATATCACCCCTAGAGACAAAATCTGTCTCACAGTTTACTTCTACCAAGACGCCAATCCTACTATCATGAATATATGAACCTATTCTTCCTTCAGCAGTGGCTCTGCTGGCCTTCTTCTCTGGACTTGCCAGCCCTTTCTTTCTCAGGAACTCCCGAGCTTTAACAATGTCTCCTCCTGTCTTGGACAGAGCGTTTTTGCAATCCATCATTCCAGCTCCTGTTTCTTCACGCAGCTGCTTTACAAGAGCTGGTGATATAGTTGCTGCAATTCATATAAAACATAGATGAATAGAGGAAGGGAACAGATACAAGTCAGAAATACCTATCACTACACGAATCAATATTCAGCAGATCTACTAAATGATTTGCAAACTGGGAAATCACAATGTAATATTGAACCTTCACCCTTTATATTCTTATTAGAGACATCAAAGTGCATCTGTCCACGACTTTACACCAAAGCAATAATGACTCGGTTTCAGAAAATAAATTGTGATGCATGAATGTCATTAATGCTGCAGAAAATTGTATCGAGAAGAAAAAAGGGGAGAAAAAGTCAAATCAAACCTTTAGTCACACCCCATTTGGGGAAGGAACTGCAGTTTGTCCATTTGAATTAGTAACACTGTCATTCTTCTCAGGGGCAGCTCCCACCGTATCATCTTCAGCTTTTGAGGCAGAAAGAATCTCACTCTCAGCAGGGGTTTGCTCCTGTACTTCTTCCTTGATATTGTCATCTAAACCTTTTACAGCTTCAACAATAGGACTTTCTGGAGATAAGGCTTGCTCATCAACTAACTCTTGAGATAGATCAGAGCCTCCATCACTTCTCACTTCATCTGTGAATGAAATATGCATGCTAAAACAAAACCTAAATATAGCACATCCCAAGAGTTCCATAGAAAGAGAAGATATAGATAAGATAAGCAAAAGGATCCAATTGTGCTATTTCACAGAGAATACTATTTATTTGATAGAATCTCAACTTATTTCTTATAAATAAATTTAATGGAGATACAAACACAATCATATACTTCATACATATACAAATATTTATCATATCTCAACAACAAACCATCAGTTTTTGTTTCATTTTGGTTTTGCTTAAAATGGAGTACCAGGTCATATAACAGTACACTGTTGCAGTTAAGTGTTTTAAGTTTGTTTTACCATATTGGACCTGGAGCTATTATTCAATTTACAGAGTGCAATTACACTAAATAAGAAGCAGAGCAATGGACCTTTACCTTCTTTGGAAGAATTATATTCTGGCTGTTCATCAGGATTAGGTCCCACCTCCTCATCTCCAGCTTGTGGAGCAGATGGGTGCTCTGCAGTTGGTGGCTGTATTTGTTGCTCATCTTTTACTTAAACTTCATCAGCTTGCTGCTCTGTGACCTCTTTATCTGTTAACTTTCTAAAGACAATAATTGCTCAACTGTTTCAGCAGATGAGTCTAGTTTTCCATCAGTTTCCACTTTTCTTACTGAAGGGGCCTCCTGAACAACTGAATCTGTGGTAGACAGAGTTTCCTCAGTATCCAGAACTTCAGAACTCACCTCTGTTTTCTCTATGGTTTGGACTTCACCAGCAGTGCTGTGAGCTGAGCTAGAAATAGTGGTTTTCGGGTCCTCTATGCTATCTGCAGTAGTGGTTGAGGCATTTTCTAGCACAGTGGCTTCCAATTCTGCATCCTCATGAGAAGCTACTGTTTTCACCTGCTCCATCCACTGCAGAAGAGACATCAACTATTGCCTCATCACTGCTTACTAATTGGTCCTGCTTTTCGGAAGTCTCAGACAAGTTTTTGCTTTGGCCATTTGCTTCTAGCTCTTCTGAAACCTTTGGAGTTACTGGTTTTTGAGCTACTTCTTTCTCCCTCTCATCCAAAAAAGCAGAAATATCCTTGTTCTTCCGGAAAGCCAGCACAAAAGGGTTTGTGGCAGTGTGGACAATCCCTCACTTGAGCAGTAAGTCCATCTTTGCAACATCTTCTTCTTTTTCATTGTCAAGGTTACCTGTCCTCTTGAGATACGCAACACTCTGACACTGCCTTCTTGACCCTTCTCCAGAGAGGACTCCCCATCATAATTCCAAATCCTTCATCAACTTCCTCTGATATGGGCAGAAATCCTTCCTCACCCTCAGGAAGAGATATGAAAGCACCAGCCCTGATCTTATTCTTCACTGTGCCCTCTAGGTCCTGTCCCAAAACAAATTTAGAGACTTTTTCACCTCACCTTTTCTCTGGCCAGGCTTCAAGCATTCCTTCTGCCAGGCCCAGCCTTATCACTACTCTTAGGTGCATCCTTTTCCCGCATAGTGAGTGAAATTCGCCCTGTCTCCAGGTTTGCATCGACCAATTTCACCTTCACTTCTTGCCCAACAGATACAACACTTCCAACATCCTTGACATAGCTATCACTCAACATGGAAAGTTGGAAACATGTACCAGGCCATCTGTGAAAGCTCCAAAATCAACAAAAGCGCCAAATGGCTGGATCCATCTTACTTTCCCAGTAAAAGTTGCACCAGGAACCAGCTCCTCATTCGTTATTGGTGGCATCTCACTTTTCTTAACAGGCCTTGAACGTTTTGGTTGAGCTGAAGTTGGACTGGCATCAGAAATAGTGGATGATTTTCCACTGTCTGCTGCATTGGATGAAACTTCTGAAACTCCACTAGAATCTTCATCTGCAACTGGAGAATCTGGTTCCTCCACAGCTACATCAGTTCCTGTGGCTGATGCTAAATGAATGCTAGATCTATGATGTAAAGAACATACCCTGCTGTATGGTGGAAATAATCTTAAAGAAGTTGAAAGAGGTAAAAGAAACTTTGAGGGATAGCATCTGTATTGAGGATTTCCTTGTCAAAGTACATCTTGTTGAACAACTACTCTTCCTTGTTCTAAAGAAAGTTCCCGAAATAAGTGAAGTGTCGCTGATAGAATATGGAACTACAGGCATCTTGACTCAAATTACAGTAGTTTAGTACTACTAAAAGTTCTTCATCCCCAGTTCCACCTGCATAATGTAGAAGCTTTATTAACTGGAGTGAACAAATTCTTCCATGGGATTAGTCAAGCTGCCAAAAAAATCAAAATACAAAATGCATTACAACTTATGGAAAATTGTAACAATTTTTGTACGCCAATTGGTTCACCAAGTACAATTTTCCAACCGAGTGACTGAAAATATAAGTGATATCTTCATAAGTACACCACCTAGTTAGCATCGAGTAATGATATACATTGCAAAGCAAACACTGAACACATTCAAACAGCCATCCCAATCCTCATTTTGCAGAATCCATTCATATAAAACTTCATTTCTACATTTTTACTAAACAAAACCAAAATCAAACATTCCCTTCCACTTTAACAACGTAATGAAGTGAAGCAAAACCACTAGCAAACGTTGACAATAACTCAATAGTCACCCATCTCAAGAAAGAATTGTATGAAAAAGCATAACTTGCAATGAGAGTTAAAACCAACATAATCTGAAGAAAACCCACAATTGAAAAGTTCAACAAAATCACCAAAAGTAAAAATTCAAGGATCCATTAGCTTAAAAAGTTAAAGTTTGTACCTTTGGAGCTTGAAAAGCCGAATAATTAAGCTAAAATATTACGCGAAAGAACCAAAATTTTACAAGTCCCTCAAGCTTGTTCAGTGTTGATGATAGAGAGCGGTTTCATTACTGGTAAGGAGAGGGAAACGGAAGGTGGGGCTTTAAATCCTTATCTTTCAGACACACTTATTCTTGCTTTGGCTTTGCTCGTATCGTAATCGTAGATATGCAATCTACGGTGAGCTTCTCCTTCCTCCCGGTTCGACCCGCTTCGAATCGGATAGGCCGAGCCACGCAGACTGGACCAACGAGAACATTACCCACACTTTGGAAAAGAGGCTCAAGCCCATATATAAATGGATAAGAAAAGCCCATCCCTGGTTTTCTCATGGGATTGAGCAAAATAATAATAATAATAATAATAATAATAATAAAACTATAATATTAACTTTGCTATAATTTCATATAATACGAGTACAACAAAGACCATGCCCTGATTTTGTTACTGTATAATTATCTTATCCATGTATAGTTCTATTTATGAGTAGCATGAATCCTATTTCTGTTTCATATTATGAGAGTCCTATTAAGTAGAGTGAAGCTTTCAAATTGTTACAATTAGTTGGGCCTTTTGTAATTGTAAATATATTTAAGAGCTTTTATGATTATTCACAAAAAAAAGGGAAAGAATATGCAGAAGAAACAAAGCGTGACTGAAACCTGTCATACCTACATTATTCATTCCTGGTTTTCTTATGGGATCGAGAAAAATAATAAAAATAATAAAGAAAAATAAAACTATAATATTAACTTTGTTATACTTTCATATAATACGAGTACAACAAAGACCATGCCCTGATTTTGTTACTGATAGCGCATAACATTATATAGATTGTATCGGCGATATCTACTTCAAGCCTAAAAAAAAAAGTAATAGAGTAGGAAATATATTAATACACCAGCATAATGTTCAAGAACCCATCCTAGAGAAAACGAAGCCCAAGCTTTATAGCCACGAGGCAGCGTGTAGCTGCAAACTGCATTTGCACCTTAGTAAGACAGTCAGCGCCCCAGTCTTCGTTTTAACGCTGTCTGGAGGTGGAACAGGATCCATCCGCAATATTTTCGCAGCCTCGTCTCTCCAGTTTGGAAGTCTCATGCTACCCTCCTTGTACTCGAGGAATTTCCGAGCTTGAATACAGTCAAAGGTTCGCACTCCAAGATCATCCCTCAAGGCAGTCATCAATTTTCCTTTCAATCGCTTCGTTGTCAGAAACGTTTTAGCGGAGTTTTTGAAGAAAATCCAAGATGGGGCCAGGAGTTTAGAGCCCCAGAGTTGAAATATTAGGCACGATGTACCTATAGCAATTTCAACGGTCGCCGGAACATTGTCGGTGGTGAAATGGCAATCGATGCCTATATATAACATGGCGGCGTCCTGTCCCTGAAGAGCTTTGTGAAGCCATGTCTGAGCTCTCTCCTCCGACTGCGTGACAAGAACGTCCACCGTCTCGATCACACCTCCGGTTCGAAGCCCAAATGTCACCTTCTGGTCCTCCATGTGTGTCTTCAGTTGGTCCTGCTCCAGCACTATCTTTTTCCTTTCAGCACCGTCGGCTATCTCCTCAAGCACCCTTGTATTCTTTTCACCACCGTCTGAATAAATGGATGAAGGACTCCTCGTATATATAGACTATGAGCTAACCATTTTAAAATGCTTGCGGTGCAAGAATGTTAAGATTAATCTGAGGACTTTTCGGTAATAGATTAATCTGGGGACTTGTTTGCTGAATACAATTAAAAAGAATGTTAAAAGACGTACATAGATGACACTCTTCCATATTTGCCCTACTTATGATAATCATTGGAAAATTATAATAAATATGTTTCTGCAAATGAAACCTTTCCATCTTATAATTTCATTTTAAGGCCTCTGTATTTTTGCGTGACGAAAAGCAGGCATATATATATATATAGTTAAAAATTATTGTTATATTTCCAAATCTCTTCAATTCCTTTCGATACGCGCTTGTTTTTTTTTTCATGCAACAAGTCTTAATTCTGATTTTAATTAAAACCTCACACCATATATATATGACAATTACTTAATACTATGCTAATATATATAAATATACAAATATATATATATAGACAGGATATTGCAAGGTTCCCACATCCCAATGTATGTACACAACTTTATTATTGTATGGAAGTAAACCACATATACAAATTAATGTCTAAAGCACATGCTTAAAAGAAGCAACAAAATACAAACAATTTATAACAATTAGATAATTAACACTAACAATTGTACAAATGAAATTGCAACAAAAGCTCATTAACATACCCTCTATATATTATAAATATACAAATATATATACACATAACAGGAAAGGACTTTTGATATTGTAAGGTCCTCACATCCCAATGTAAATGTATAGTGTGGCACAACATATATATATTAACTAATAAAAAAATTTGGTTTTTTTTTTTTAATAATAAGACGTCAGATTTTTTAAAACTCAGCTCATCATTTAAACAAAACTAAATAACAAAATCATAGTAAGTTAAGTAGCTTTATTTATGTGCTATTTATGTACATATACAGCTTTATTATTGAATGGAAGTAAACCAAACATACAAATTAATTTGTAAAGCACATACTAAATGAAGCAACACACACAAAAATAAACTTTACCAAAAAAAACAATACACACAAAAATCATTGCAACCCAAATAGATGTTTGAGATAAAATTGAGTTCTCACAAAAAAAAAAAGAGATTAAATTGAGTAAATAAAATAAACAGAAAATAATTCCCATTCTAGTTACTTGAGGTTGCCTGCATCCTCAAGGAGAAGAAATAAGTAATGATTTTACCAAAAAACAAAGAAATAAGTAATAATTAATGAGAGTTCCACATCCTTAACAGGCCACGCTGCATGTGGTGCATGGCGGTGATCTTACTGGGGCCCACATAGGGCAGTTGTTCACTGCGATTCCATTTCTGAATATGAAAAGGAATGACGGTTTAATAATTAATTATAATGGAGGGCATAGGAATGGCAAGTTACTAATTTAATTTAAAAGGATGGCTGTTGTTCTCAACTTTTCTTGGTGCCTCACGTTTCAATAGGCGAGAATTCCTTTATTTCTTACAAACACGGGTCCACAGTCTCCACGTGGCAGGAAGAGTGAAACTACTTAAGGTTTTGTCCTTTAGTTCTGCCAAATAAGCCTATTGTGTATTTTATATTAAAAGCAATTTTATGCTGCAAATATATGCGATTCATCCCTCTTACAAAAACAAAAATACTCACATTTTTGTAGATAACATTGCTAATATTATTTCTTTAATTTATATTATTCCATTTTTTATATGTTTTTGGTGTGAATTACTTTATATTATTTCATTAATTTTTCCTTTGTGTACAGAACTTGTAAGGGTATGAAACCAGTAGCACCACCTATGACCTAACCATCCATTAACTGCCTTGATGTTTGATTTTGAGACAGGCCCACTTCTGCACGTGGCAGAATGAGTGGTATTATGTATTTATAGTAAAAGCAATTTTCTTATATGAAAGACTTTTATTATTATTAGGAAACTAACCCTCTCGGCAATTTTCTTCTTCTTTGCTACATTCATTGATTTATTCTATGATAAGACCCACTGCATTCATTAATTTGTATATTTGCTTATGTATTTATAGCAAAAGCAATTTTCTTATTGGTTATGTATGATGCAAGCAAAAACAACAACAAAATCACCAATTACCCATTTCCTTATTTATATATTACATAATAAATGCATGCATGTAAGCTTGTGGACCTTGACCATTTTATAAAAGATGTGGGAACGGAACCTATGTCTTGCCATTTTAATGCAAAAGTTAGAAAATAGAAAGGAGAAAACAGTTCTTGGATAAGGCCCAAATAGGGTCATTACACATAAAAGTTAATATTTTGATTAAGCCAGCTTTTAAGTATGTACATATACTACATTATTATTGTGAAAGTAAACCAAATATATAAATTAATGTCTACAACTAATATTAAAAGAAGCAACAATACACACAATTTTTTAACCAAAAAACAATGCACACGATTTGCAATAATTAGATGATTAATACGACAAATGTACGGATAAAATTGGAATAAAAAATTACAAAGTCAATAATGGTCACCTTGTTCAAAGTTAGCATATGATAAACTCTAACCGTCATTTGCAATCCATTAAAGCCATCAAGATCGACAAGATGCTTTATGAAAAGGACGAAAAATATCGAAAACAAAGGTTTTTAGCCCCACAGGTGGCTGCTTGAAGGAAGTCGATAGTTCCATCACACTCGCCATGGTGTGGTTCAATCTTAAGCCGTTATTGCCTCGTTGTTCGCTTAACGCCGTGGAGGGATCTGTTGGTGTGAGCCACCGCTTAGACTCTATCGGGTTCTGGAGTAGAAGAGGCTTTATCTCCTAATGAATCCTATGAGATCCACATCGAGGTCCTTTTTATTCATCAAAAAAAAAGGTTTCTTAGCCTCTACTCCTCCTGTTTTTATTTCACCCTACTCAAATTTCTTTAGCCCATTATATGCAATATATCAACTTTTTCACCGCTTTCCATTAACATTAAGATAACTATGTACTCACCAAAAATAAAAATTAATGATAACTATGTCCGAATCAAATTATTTTAATAATAATTTTTACATAAAATAATAATATAAATAAACAATAATAATCATCGACGCCGTGATATCAGTGACCTCATCCACCTTTAAAAGTACATTAACAGATAACTATGTCCAGAATCAAATAATTTTAATAATATTTTTATATAAAATAATAACAATAATAGTATAAATAAACAATAATAATCGTCGACGTCATCGTGAAATCAGCATGACGTCATCCACCTTTAAAACAAAACAATTTGTTTTTAGTTGGACAGGTTCGAACCCGTGTTCTCTTGGTGCGATCAGGCGTCCTCCACCATTGCAGCGAATTTGTATAATTGGGCCGAAATTAACTAAAGCTTTATGTAGTGTGAAATTAAATTTTATTAGTTTTCAACGTAAAGACCGCATCACGTCTCATGCAGTTTGTTTATGATATTTCTAGGCCCCCAGGCAGCCATGGCCTGTGAAAGCTGATCTTAGGAGGATAATGAGATGGATTGGCCCGGTCCAATGTGATGAATCAAAGCTCTTTGATGTTTTCCAAAGAAAACAAGGCCCAACCCAAGGATGTAGTCGGCTTTGTGATTCGTAGCCCAAACCCAGCAAATTGGCTGGTTTTGGTTTTCCCAAATATTCTCTCCATCAAAATTATCTTCTTATTTATTTATTTTTTATTTTACTTTACATAGTTTATGCAAAACATTTGTCAAAAAAAACACAACTTTTTGAAAGCCAACTTTAGATAATTTTTATTCCCTTTAAAAAAATATTTTTTTTAAAAGCCAACTTTTTAATTTTGTTACAAAAATCAGTTTTTAAACTATGGAGCTAAACTTTTCATTGTAATCCTCTCATAATATTTATTTAAAACGAGTTTTTGGATCCTCGGCTTCGTTCAAGTGGGTGCCTATATAAACGAGTTTTTGGATCCAGACTTCGTTCAAATGGGTCTTCTATATTTGTTGGACTTGTGCCCATATAAACGATTTTTGAATCCTGCTCTCGTTCAAATTCTTTTTGTTTGTTTGTTGCCGATATAGATGGATGCTGCAATAAATTGATTTGCATTAATAATTATAATTCGAGTTTTAAATTCATCTATAGAAACAAAATAAAAGAAAATTATAAATACTGGAGGGCTGTGTATTCAACGTTTGTTACTTTTGCTGAGGGAAATTATGACGAGCCGTTTTTGTTCTTGCTTTTGTAATTGTTTTTAATGCTTCTTTATTTTTTTTCTGTTTGTATCTCGCGAGGTTTCCAAACCAATATGCAGCTTCTCATTATCTATACGACCGCTTCAATGTAATCCGACTGCAAATTTCAACAATGGTGTGGTCTCTGGTCCACAAACTGTGTTAATAGTCCATTAGCACAGTCAGAACCATCCAATGTGATTTCATTCCAGATGTATTGCTTCTATTTGCTGGTTCATCATCCACACAGCCAGATGTATTACATTAATATTTTTATTAAGGACGGTAAAGGGACACCAAGTTAGTAATTTAATTTAAAAGGAAGGCTTTTGTTCTCAACTTTTCTTCTGCCCCACGTGTCGATACGCTAGCATTCGTCTCCTTCCACACAGAGGCCCACATTCGCCACGGGGCAGAGAGAGTTAAAAGTAAGGTTTTCTAGTGCTGCCAAGTAAGAATACGAGGCCTATTACCAAAAAAAGAGAGGAAGAATACGAGGCCCAACCCATGGATTGAGTCTGCCTTCACTCCCAGCCCAAATGCCAGCAATTCGGCTGAATATTCTCTGTCCATTTTTTTTTTTACTTGATAATTTTATTCTCTAAGACACAGTTTCCGTAAAAACATTTTAAACTCTGTTTGTTTCTCAAAACCAATATTTATAGAAATCAGTTTTTTAAAAACGACATTCAATTAAAGATTTGTATTGGATGTCAAATTGTCCCCATCAATTTTTCTAATAATGGTTTATTTAATTAAAATTTTAAAATATTTTTATAAATTCAAAAATTTTAGATGTATTTAATTAATACTTTTAAAATATATCTAAAGTTATGAGTTATTAAATTTTTATAAACTTTTAAAAAATTAAAAGTCCACAAAGTTTATACATATTCAATATAGATTTTATTTTTAAAAATAATAACTTTTACGATTTTTGGATGAGAGAGATATATATTCAATGTTAATATTTATTTTTATCTACTCAAAAACTTTTATAAACTTTTTATAGATAAATAAAAGAAAATCAAAGTTAGGATTTATCCCCACCTCCATCTCTTTTCTTTATCTTTTTTTCTGAAAGTTGATTATTAATTTTTTTATTACTTTACTGAAACTATGATGTTTTTGTTTCGCTTTTGTTTTAATGCTTCTATTAAATAATTATTAATTAATAATAATAAATTCAGACGAATTATAGATTTATTGTCTTCACTAAAAATTTTTGGATTCTATAATCTTGAATTGGATCACTATTTTTTTTATTAAGTCAGAAGGAAGATGATTGTATTTTTCAATTATTTTTATGGGGACATAAACATATGTTGTATCTGATAATAGAAATATATTTTTAATAAAAACTGAAGAAAATTTGTTTATTTTCAAGCTTTGTGTTTAGCAAAAGTTGTGCAATTTAGCTTACATTATAAATAATATCTAAAAATTCCCAAGAGCCATTAATTTTCATGCATACACGTGCAAACTCCACATTCTTAAAAAAATAATAAAAATTGCCTTATAAAATACTCTTCAAAAGTATTAAAAAAATTGCCTTATAAAATACTCATCAAAAGTATAAAAAAATTTGCCTTATAAAATACTCTTCAAAAGCTTCTGCGATGACACGAAGACAAGTTTGAAAATTTCATTATTAATTTTTCAATAATTTGAGAGAAGTAAAAATAAAAAGTTTATAAAAATTTATTTAAAATCTATAAAATTCATTTAAAAATAATTTTATAAAACTCACTCAAAATCATTTATACTTTTATAAAATCCATAAAAATTTATTAAAATCTATAAATAAAAAAGTCTATAAATTTTTTAAAAGTCTTAATTAAATACATCCCTCTAAGAAAAAAAATTTATGTTTCTAAACCCCTTATTTTTACTCCAAAATCTTATTTATCAATGATATTTATTTGGTCTGAATAAATAGAACGAGTAGTTTGTTAACTTATAAATTAATAAAAATTCATCATGACAAAATAAATAAATCACACCGAGCATTAAACATTAGAGGCATACAAATTGGATATTAGAAGGAACTTGCGGTTGAAGCTGAGTCAGTGCCTGTCTTCTTGAAACTTCTTCATCTTCAAGCAACTGTTGCTTGGTTTTCATTATTCTCAAGGTATGATCGTACTTGCAATTGATAACAATCCTCTGTAGCCCAACAGTGTTCTTAATCAAGTAGAGGACACGATCTATATCACCATACTTAGAACTATATTCAAGTACTTCCACTTCCTTGAGCCGATAATGGGGGCAATTGGGAGCTTTCTTGTACCTTAATTTTAAGTCTTCAAATGCAGGAGGTAAATGAAATGGCGTCTGTATTCATCAATAACAACTTATTAAATCTTATGCAAACTACATATATAGCTAATATTTCAATGCTTCTAAAGTTACACCATACAAATCTAAAAGGCACATTACTCATGAGATGAGGAACTTTAACATATGCTAATGACGAGAAAAAGATAGCTTGAACAGAGTTGCATCTATAAGACCAGCACCTAGCTTTTTCAATGCTCTACTCGTATACATAGCGTGTACCACGCAACAAGTTACGAGACATCATGTATATATATATATAGAGGTGCTATGGCCGGCGACAACTCCACCATTTTTTTATTTTTTTTTCATATATATATAAAATATATAAATATATATAAAAAAATAGAAATAAAAAGTATAAAAACAGTATAAAAATTAAAAAATAGTATAAAAATTGAAAAAACATAAAATGCAAAAACAAAGTTAAAAAAAAGAAAAGAAATTGGTGGGGTTGTCTCCCACCATAGCAACCCTGTATATATATAAAAGTTAATTAATCAAAACGAGACAACAGTAGAAAGAAGAAAAAATTAGAATCCAGCATCAACCATATACTCAAAACACTACGACAAAATATGATTTTGACAAAACCTCAATATGAAGTATGAACCAATAAATAAACAGAATAACAAAGATTCATCACCACAAGAAAACATAAGAATACCCACATGTAGCGCAAGTTTCTCCAAATTAGGAAACGCATCGATCATAAAATGCAAGTTCCCAAGTCCACCATCAACTTTATATTCATTCCCGTACAATCTCAAGTGTAATTGCTTAACATTTGGTAATACAGGGTATCTGCGATAATAGTGTTTCTCAATCTGAAAGCAAAAATCCAAATTGTAAATTAGTCACTAGTATAATCTAACAGAAAAGGAAAAACTAACATCAAAGATAATAATTACTAACCCTATAAAAGTCATTCATTCTGAGAACCTGAATCTGAGAAAGACAGCAAGAAAACAGAATTTCGAAGTCGGATGAACAGCAGGGAAAATCTACAAATAACTCAACAAGCAGAGGCACATTCTTCAGAATAAAGTTCGAGGCCTTAATATCATTTCCTAGGCCATCGAAGGACAATGAAACAATATTTAGATCACAAATTTCAACACTTGACAGTTTCGGACACCTCCTGATCTCCAAATATTTCAATGCTAGTGATTGTCCACAAACTCTTAAACGAGTCAAATTTGGAGAATCACGCACTGCCAAGCGCTCAAGAAGTGGAGCGTTAGACAAGAAGTATTCGACATCATTCCCACTCACACTCACGGATCTAGAGAGATCACTTTCAGAGACTTAAATCCAACAAAATTGACACTAAAAGTTCGTGAAATAAACTGTAGTGATCGACGACCGAACCCATCAGCGCTGAAAAATCCAACTCAAACCGTTCGAGTGATTTACTTCTCATAGCAAACTTAATCCACTTATCAACGTGAATTTTATGTTTACGAAATAAGAGAAAACAAACCCGGAGTGATTTGATGCCACCCAAGTGTTGGTCCACCACAGTCTCAACCCAATCGATGAAGCTTTGCGTTTTCTTATACGTGTAGTATCTTACAGCATCGTAAGCCACGCGATAAGAACCGTGATTGTCAGTTAAGTCAAAATAAAAGTTGAGAGACATGGACGTTGTAAACCTCCAGAAATACCGCCATCGACTTGAAAGGATACTGGTAGCTGCTGCATCCTTCAGAGGCAACAGAGACAGTATATGAACTATAATCTCATCGGGCAAGTCCTCTAATTTTAAACTAGAGTATGCATCATCATCCTGCTGTGTTTTCTATACAAAATTAAACATAAAAATTGAAACACCAAAGTCAAGTATGATTGGCATAAAAAAGATACAATTTTTAACTGTAAAAAAGGAAAAAGGTGAGATTTTTATCAGCAGACTTTAAAATCTGGTATACCTTATGCTTCTTCTCTTTCGTCGTATCTGACATTGTATAAGCTATCTAGATATACCCCAAGAGAAAAAAAAAGAAAAAGAAAATTAAAGCCGTTGGCCAAGCATAATTTGACAGTATCAAAGAAAACGATAACAATTCGTACAAAACCAAAAATAAAAATAACAATAAATAAAAAGAGTAAAAATCTGACTTGCGTATCTGATATTGATCTACCGGAAGTCTCAAGAGGAGTGGGTTGTCCGTCCTTTAGGCTTCAAGGGCTTTTTTTTTTTTTGGGTAAACTTTAGGCTTCAAGGGTTGGTACGCCGTAACGGAGATAAAGAAGAACTAAAGTTTACCCTACTACGTACGAACTTCAAATTTATTAGTTTTCAACGTAAAAACCGCAGTCGTAATGACGTCTCATGCAATTTGTTTATGATATTTCTAGGCCCCCAGGCAGCCATGCCTGTGAAAGCTGATCTTAGGAGGATAATGAGAACATAGTTATGGATTGGCCCGGTCCAATGTGATGAATCAAAGCTCTTCGATGTTTTGTAAAGAAAACAAGGCCCAACCCAAGGATGTAGTCGGCTTTGTGATTCGTAGCCCAAACCCAGCAAATTGGCTGGTTTTGGTTTTCCCAAATATTCTCTCCATCAAAACTATCTTCTTATTTATTTTTTATTTTTTTATTTTAATTTACATAATTTATGCAAAACATTTGTCAAAAAAAACACAACTTTTTGAAAGCCAACTTTAGATAAGTATGGAATTAAATAAGTATCTCATATTTATGGATCTGCATGACTATTTCCTATTGATAAGTATGGAGTTATTAGAAATGCTCTGATCTATGGGCTGTAGATGTACTATGTTGCCATTGATATTGCCTTGGCATCTACCTCATCCTACCCCACCTATGAGCTAGCCCTAGGTAGTCTGTGTCTTCTTCTTGGAGAGATAGTCTACATCAAAAGTAGTCTCAGACGTTGATTAAACTAAGGGTTGTGTATCCTATTGCAGGAGTTATGAGTTGATGGAACGCATCCTCAAAGTCTATATCTATAAGGAAGGAGAAAAGCCTGTATTCCATAATCCTCGGATGAGAGGAATTTATGCCTCAGAAGGATGGTTTATGAAACTGATGGAGGGAAACAAGAAATTTGTAGTAAGGGATCCTAAGAAAGCTCATTTGTTTTATTTACCTTTTAGCTCACAAATGCTAAGGATCACATTTTCTGGACAAAATTACACTGGAATGAAGGATCTTGAGAAACATCTGAAGAGCCATGTTGAGCTGATTTCAGGAAAATATCGTTTCTGGAACAGAAATGGAGGGGCAGATCATTTTCTTGTTGCTTGTCATGATTGGGTATGCTTCGTGGGCATCATGTCCAGATCATATTCATAGTTCTTTAATCACCAAAACTTGACTATTTTGATAATATTCTATATACACTAATAGGGAAGAATATTAAAAGAAATAAATACTCAAGGCATAAACCAACCTTCCTGGCTTACAGATAACATGTTACATGGGATGTTAAAGGGAATGGGTTTCCTCCATTGTAATTTATGATAATGCATCTCATACAAGTCCATACTGTTCCCAAGATTCAAAGCCCCTGCATTGCATTTTTAGAATTGTGGAAATGGAAACTGAGAACAGTATAAAAGTGTATATATATTATCCTCTATATATTTTACCATGCTTTAATACTACTAGTTAGAACTGATGTGATTTTGTGAAATTTCAGGCCTACCAAATCACAAAGCCAACTTTTAATTTTTGTTACAAAAATCAGTTGTTAAACTATGGAGCTAAACTTTTCATTGTAATCCTCTTGTAATATTTGTTTAAAACGAGTTTTTGGATCCTCGGCTTCGTGCAGGTGGGTTCCTATTATAACCGAATTTTTGGATCAGACTTCGTTCAAATGGGTCTTCTATTTTGTTCGTTGGGAAGTTTGTTGTTATATACATAAAAATATACCCTAATACGCATGCCCTATTCACCGCGACATACCATATTCGATATTTATTGCACCATTTTATAAAGTCCATTGAATATGTTAGTTTCTAGGCTCACCATTTATTGCACCATTTTATAAAGTCCATTGAATATGTTAGTTTCTAGCTCAACATAGAGTAAGTTAGCATTACAGAGTACTAGTAATATGTCACCAAATGGCAGAAGACGACCTTTATTCATCATCTAACTCGTAAGATGCAAACGCAATGCATACATGTAGATATATAAATTAACTAGTAATTTAACTGGTCTCTTAATCCATCTCTAGCATCATAAAGCTATATGCATATGCAATGGCAGAACACAACCTTCCTGAACTTAAATTTTTCAAGAGTAAGCTATCATATTCATAACTGCATAATATTCAAGAGTATATTCAAGAGTAATACACCCATTAGTTACCAAAAAAAAGTAATACACCCATAATATTCAAGAGTAGGAAATATATGCTACTACTTAATGAAAACGAAGCCCAAGCTTCATGGCCACCAGGCAGCTTGTAGCTGCATACTCCATTTGCGCCTTTGTAAGATTGTCTGATCCCAGTCCGCTGTTTCAAAGCTTTCTGGAGATGGAAGACGATCCATCTCCAATATTCTCGCAGCCTCCTCTCTCCAACTTGCACATCGCAGCTCACCCTACTCGAGGAATCTCTCCGGGCTTGAATACATTTGAAAGTATGAGCTCCAAGATCATCTCTCAAGGCGCTCATTAATTTCTCTTTCAGTCGCCTCGTTGTGAGAAACACTTTAGCAGGGTTATTATCAAGAAAATCAAGGAGGCAGCGAGGGAGTTTGGAACTACGGATTTGAAAAATAAGGCACGACTTACCTATGGCCATTTCTGTGGTGGCCGGAGCATTTTGGTGGTGAAATAGCAATCGATGCGTATATATAACTCGCTGAGGTCCTGTCCATGAAGAACTGTGTGCAGCCAGGTCTGAGCTGTCTCCGCTGACTGGGTAACCAGGACGTCCACCATCTCCATTACATCTCCGATTTGAAGCTCAAATGTCACCGTCTGGTCCTCCATCTGTGTCTTCACTTGGTCCTGCTCCAGCACTATCTTTTCCTTTCACCACCGTCGGCCATCTCCTCAATCACCCTTTTATTCTTTTCACCACTGTCTGAAATAAATGGACGAAAGACTCCTCGTATATATATACTATGAGCTAACCATTTTAAAATGCTGTGGTGCAAGAATGTTAAGATTAATCCGAGGACTTCTTCGGTAATAGATTAATCTGGGGACTTTTGGTAAATGAATAATCCGGGGATAAAGTGTAGTAAATCCTGACTTACTTAGAGCAAAGTCAGAATTTACAAAATAGCAGTCACTTACTTCTCCACAGTTTCCTTGACTTCTTCCACCACAGAAGCCTGCTCTTTTGGCACAGGTTGCACTGATTTTGCTGCTGTTTGAGCAGCTACTTCAGCAGCAAAATCCCGACTTTTCTTCTCCAAGCCTTCTCCACGGTTGTACCTCACAAATGTCTTTAACTTTTATGTTTTCTCCAATGGTTGCAATTGTCTGCTTAACCCAGTCTTTTAGCACAACCTTATCGTTCTTAATGTAAGGCTGCTCAAGTAATGCCAACTCATCAAGCCTCTTTTTGATCTGGCCCTCGACAATCTTTGACCTGATCTGCTCTGGTTTGGACAAGAGGTCTTCCTTCTGCATCTCAATCTCTTTTCCTTGTTCACAATGTCTTCGGGGAACATCTTCTGTAACAAGATGCTGCACTTGAGGGCATGCAGCCACTTGCATGGCTAGATCATCAACCAGCTCCTTGAAAATATCACCCCTAGAGACAAAATCTGTCTCACAGTTTACTTCTACCAAGACGCCAATCCTACTATCATGAATATATGAACCTATTCTTCCTTCAGCAGTGGCTCTGCTGGCCTTCTTCTCTGGACTTGCCAGCCCTTTCTTTCTCAGGAACTCCCGAGCTTTAACAATGTCTCCTCCTGTCTTGGACAGAGCGTTTTTGCAATCCATCATTCCAGCTCCTGTTTCTTCACGCAGCTGCTTTACAAGAGCTGGTGATATAGTTGCTGCAATTCATATAAAAACATAGATGAATAGAGGAAGGGAACAGATACAAGTCAGAAATACCTATCACTACACGAATCAATATTCAGCAGATCTACTAAATGATTTGCAAACTGGGAAATCACAATGTAATATTGAACCTTCACCCTTTATATTCTTATTAGAGACATCAAAGTGCATCTGTCCACGACTTTACACCAAAGCAATAATGACTCGGTTTCAGAAAATAAATTGTGATGCATGAATGTCATTAATGCTGCAGAAAATTGTATCGAGAAGAAAAAAGGGGAGAAAAAGTCAAATCAAACCTTTAGTCACACCCCCATTTGGGGAAGGAACTGCAGTTTGTCCATTTGAATTAGTAACACTGTCATTCTTCTCAGGGGCAGCTCCCACCGTATCATCTTCAGCTTTTGAGGCAGAAAGAATCTCACTCTCAGCAGGGGTTTGCTCCTGTACTTCTTCCTTGATATTGTCATCTAAACCTTTTACAGCTTCAACAATAGGACTTTCTGGAGATAAGGCTTGCTCATCAACTAACTCTTGAGATAGATCAGAGCCTCCATCACTTCTCACTTCATCTGTGAATGAAATATGCATGCTAAAACAAAACCTAAATATAGCACATCCCAAGAGTTCCATAGAAAGAGAAGATATAGATAAGATAAGCAAAAGGATCCAATTGTGCTATTTCACAGAGAATACTATTTATTTGATAGAATCTCAACTTATTTCTTATAAATAAATTTAATGGAGATACAAACACAATCATATACTTCATACATATACAAATATTTATCATATCTCAACAACAAACCATCAGTTTTTGTTTCATTTTGGTTTTGCTTAAAATGGAGTACCAGGTCATATAACAGTACACTGTTGCAGTTAAGTGTTTTAAGTTTGTTTTACCATATTGGACCTGGAGCTATTATTCAATTTACAGAGTGCAATTACACTAAATAAGAAGCAGAGCAATGGACCTTTACCTTCTTTGGAAGAATTATATTCTGGCTGTTCATCAGGATTAGGTCCCACCTCCTCATCTCCAGCTTGTGGAGCAGATGGGTGCTCTGCAGTTGGTGGCTGTATTTGTTGCTCATCTTTTACTTAAACTTCATCAGCTTGCTGCTCTGTGACCTCTTTATCTGTTAACTTTCTAAAGACAATAATTGCTCAACTGTTTCAGCAGATGAGTCGAGTTTTCCATCAGTTTCCACTTTTCTTACTGAAGGGGCCTCCTGAACAACTGAATCTGTGGTAGACAGAGTTTCCTCAGTATCCAGAACTTCAGAACTCACCTCTGTTTTCTCTATGGTTTGGACTTCACCAGCAGTGCTGTGAGCTGAGCTAGAAATAGTGGTTTTCGGTCCTCTATGCTATCTGCAGTAGTGGTTGAGGCATTTTCTAGCACAGTGGCTTCCAATTCTGCATCCTCATGAGAAGCTACTGTTTTCACCTCGCCATCCACTGCAGAAGAGACATCAACTATTGCCTCATCACTGCTTACTAATTGGTCCTGCTTTTGAAGTCTCAGACAAGTTTTTGCTTTGGCCATTTGCTTCTAGCTCTTCTGAAACCTTTGGAGTTACTGGTTTTTGAGCTACTTCTTTCTCCCTCTCATCCAAAAAAGCAGAAATATCCTTGTTCTTCCGGAAAGCCAGCACAAAAGGGTTTGTGGCAGTGTGGCCAATCCCTCACTTGAGCAGTAAGTCCATCTTTGCAACATCTTCTTCTTTTTTCATTGTCAAGGTTACCTGTCCTCTTGAGATACGCAACACTCTGACACTGCCTTCTTGACCCTTCTCCAGAGAGGACTCCCCCATCATAATTCCAAATCCTTCATCAACTTCCTCTGATATGGGCAGAAATCCTTCCTCACCCTCAGGAAGAGATATGAAAGCACCAGCCCTGATCTTATTCTTCACTGTGCCCTCTAGGTCCTGTCCCAAAACAAATTTAGAGACTTTTTTCACCTCACCTTTTCTCTGGCCAGGCTTCGAAGCATTCCTTCTGCCAGGCCCAGCCTTATCACTACTCTTAGGTGCATCCTTTTCCCGCATAGTGAGTGAAATTCGCCCTGTCTCCAGGTTTGCATCGACCAATTTCACCTTCACTTCTTGCCCAACAGATACAACACTTCCAACATCCTTGACATAGCTATCACTCAACATGGAAAGTTGGAAACATGTACCAGGCCATCTGTGAAAGCTCCAAAATCAACAAAAGCGCCAAATGGCTGGATTAATCTTACTTTCCCAGTAAAAGTTGCACCAGGAACCAGCTCCTCATTCGTTATTGGTGGCATCTCACTTTTCTTAACAGGCCTTGAACGTTTTGGTTGAGCTGAAGTTGGACTGGCATCAGAAATAGTGGATGATTTTCCACTGTCTGCTGCATTGGATGAAACTTCTGAAACTCCACTAGAATCTTCATCTGCAACTGGAGAATCTGGTTCCTCCACAGCTACATCAGTTCCTGTGGCTGATGCTAAATGAATGCTAGATCTATGATGTAAAGAACATACCCTGCTGTATGGTGGAAATAATCTTAAAGAAGTTGAAAGAGGTAAAAGAAAACTTTGAGGGGATAGCATCTGTGTTGAGGATTTCCTTGTCAAAGTACATCTTGTTGAACAACTACTCTTCCTTGTTCTAAAGAAAGTTCCCGAAATAAGTGAAGTGTCGCTGATAGAATATGGAACTACAGGCATCTTGACTCAAATTACAGTAGTTTAGTACTACTAAAAGTTCTTCATCCCCAGTTCCACCTGCATAATGTAGAAGCTTTATTAACTGGAGTGAACAAATTCTTCCATGGGATTAGTCAAGCTGCCAAAAAAATCAAAATACAAAATGCATTACAACTTATGGAAAATTGTAACAATTTTTGTACGCCAATTGGTTCACCAAGTGCAATTTTCCAACCGAGTGACTGAAAATATAAGTGATATCTTCATAAGTACACCACCTAGTTAGCATCGAGTAATGATATACATTGCAAAGCAAACACTGAACACATTCAAACAGCCATCCCAATCCTCATTTTGCAGAATCCATTCATATAAAACTTCATTTCTACATTTTACTAAACAAAACCAAAATCAAACATTCCCTTCCACTTTAACAACGTAATGAAGTGAAGCAAAACCACTAGCAAACGTTGACAATAACTCAATAGTCACCCATCTCAAGAAAGAATTGTATGAAAAGCATAACTTGCAATGAGAGTTAAAACCAACATAATCTGAAGAAAACCCACAATTGAAAAGTTCAACAAAATCACCAAAAGTAAAAATTCAAGGATCCATTAGCTTAAAAAGTTAAAGTTTGTACCTTTGGAGCTTGAAAAGCCGAATAATTAAGCTAAAATATTACGCGAAAGAACCAAAATTTTACAAGTCCCTCAAGCTTGTTCAGTGTTGATGATAGAGAGCGGTTTCATTACTGGTAAGGAGAGGGAAACGGAAGGTGGGGCTTTAAATCCTTATCTTTCAGACACACTTATTCTTGCTTTGGCTTTGCTCGTATCGTAATCGTAGATATGCAATCTACGGTGAGCTTCTCCTTCCTCCCGGTTCGACCCGCTTCGAATCGGATAGGCCGAGCCACGCAGACTGGACCAACGAGAACATTACCCACACTTTGGAAAAGAGGCTCAAGCCCATATATAAATGGATAAGAAAAGCCCATCCCTGGTTTTCTCATGGGATTGAGCAAAATAATAATAATAATAATAATAATAATAATAAAACTATAATATTAACTTTGCTATAATTTCATATAATACGAGTACAACAAAGACCATGCCCTGATTTTGTTACTGTATAATTATCTTATCCATGTATAGTTCTATTTATGAGTAGCATGAATCCTATTTCTGTTTCATATTATGAGAGTCCTATTAAGTAGAGTGAAGCTTTCAAATTGTTACAATTAGTTGGGCCTTTTGTAATTGTAAATATATTTAAGAGCTTTTATGATTATTCACAAAAAAAAGGGAAAGAATATGCAGAAGAAACAAAGCGTGACTGAAACCTGTCATACCTACATTATTCATTCCTGGTTTTCTTATGGGATCGAGAAAAATAATAAAAATAATAAAGAAAAATAAAACTATAATATTAACTTTGTTATACTTTCATATAATACGAGTACAACAAAGACCATGCCCTGATTTTGTTACTGATAGCGCATAACATTATATAGATTGTATCGGCGATATCTACTTCAAGCCTAAAAAAAAGTAATAGAGTAGGAAATATATTAATACACCAGCATAATGTTCAAGAACCCATCCTAGAGAAAACGAAGCCCAAGCTTTATAGCCACGAGGCAGCGTGTAGCTGCAAACTGCATTTGCACCTTAGTAAGACAGTCAGCGCCCCAGTCTTCGTTTTAACGCTGTCTGGAGGTGGAACAGGATCCATCCGCAATATTTTCGCAGCCTCGTCTCTCCAGTTTGGAAGTCTCATGCTACCCTCCTTGTACTCGAGGAATTTCCGAGCTTGAATACAGTCAAAGGTTCGCACTCCAAGATCATCCCTCAAGGCAGTCATCAATTTTCCTTTCAATCGCTTCGTTGTCAGAAACGTTTTAGCGGAGTTTTTGAAGAAAATCCAAGATGGGGCCAGGAGTTTAGAGCCCAGAGTTGAAATATTAGGCACGATGTACCTATAGCAATTTCAACGGTCGCCGGAACATTGTCGGTGGTGAAATGGCAATCGATGCCTATATATAACATGGCGGCGTCCTGTCCCTGAAGAGCTTTGTGAAGCCATGTCTGAGCTCTCTCCTCCGACTGCGTGACAAGAACGTCCACCGTCTCGATCACACCTCCGGTTCGAAGCCCAAATGTCACCTTCTGGTCCTCCATGTGTGTCTTCAGTTGGTCCTGCTCCAGCACTATCTTTTTCCTTTCAGCACCGTCGGCTATCTCCTCAAGCACCCTTGTATTCTTTTCACCACCGTCTGAATAAATGGATGAAGGACTCCTCGTATATATAGACTATGAGCTAACCATTTTAAAATGCTTGCGGTGCAAGAATGTTAAGATTAATCTGAGGACTTTTCGGTAATAGATTAATCTGGGGACTTGTTTGCTGAATACAATTAAAAAGAATGTTAAAAGACGTACATAGATGACACTCTTCCATATTTGCCCTACTTATGATAATCATTGGAAAATTATAATAAATATGTTTCTGCAAATGAAACCTTTCCATCTTATAATTTCATTTTAAGGCCTCTGTATTTTTGCGTGACGAAAAGCAGGCATATATATATATATAGTTAAAAATTATTGTTATATTTCCAAATCTCTTCAATTCCTTTCGATACGCGCTTGTTTTTTTTTTTCATGCAACAAGTCTTAATTCTGATTTTAATTAAAACCTCACACCATATATATATGACAATTACTTAATACTATGCTAATATATATAAATATACAAATATATATATATAGACAGGATATTGCAAGGTTCCCACATCCCAATGTATGTACACAACTTTATTATTGTATGGAAGTAAACCACATATACAAATTAATGTCTAAAGCACATGCTTAAAAGAAGCAACAAAATACAAACAATTTATAACAATTAGATAATTAACACTAACAATTGTACAAATGAAATTGCAACAAAAGCTCATTAACATACCCCTCTATATATTATAAATATACAAATATATATACACATAAGGAAAGGACTTTTGATATTGTAAGGTCCTCACATCCCAATGTAAATGTATAGTGTGGCACAACATATATATATTAACTAATAAAAAATTTGGTTTTTTTAATAATAAGACGTCAGATTTTTAAAACTCATTTCATCATTTAAACAAAACTAAATAACAAAATCATATTAGTTCTGAGCTTTATTTATGTGCTATTTATGTACATATACAGCTTTATTATTGAATGGAAGTAAACCAAACATACAAATTAATTTGTAAAGCACATACTAAATGAAGCAACACACACAAAAATAAACTTTACCAAAAACAATACACACAAAAATCATTGCAACCCAAATAGATGTTTGAGATAAAATTGAGTTCTCACAAAAAAAAGAGATTAAATTGAGTAAATAAAATAAACAGAAAATAATTCCCATTCTAGTTACTTGAGGTTGCCTGCATCCTCAAGGAGAAGAAATAAGTAATGATTTTACCAAAAAACAAAGAAATAAGTAATAATTAATGAGAGTTCCACATCCTTAACAGGCCACGCTGCATGTGGTGCATGGCGGTGATCTTACTGGGGCCCACATAGGGCAGTTGTTCACTGCGATTCCATTTCTGAATATGAAAAGGAATGACGGTTTAATAATTAATTATAATGGAGGGCATAGGAATGGCAAGTTACTAATTTAATTTAAAAGGATGGCTGTTGTTCTCAACTTTTCTTGGTGCCTCACGTTTCAATAGGCGAGAATTCCTTTATTTCTTACAAACACGGGTCCACAGTCTCCACGTGGCAGGAAGAGTGAAACTACTTAAGGTTTTGTCCTTTAGTTCTGCCAAATAAGCCTATTGTGTATTTTATATTAAAAGCAATTTTATGCTGCAAATATATGCGATTCATCCCTCTTACAAAAACAAAAATACTCACATTTTTGTAGATAACATTGCTAATATTATTTCTTTAATTTATATTATTCCATTTTTTATATGTTTTTGGTGTGAATTACTTTATATTATTTCATTAATTTTTCCTTTGTGTACAGAACTTGTAAGGGTATGAAACCAGTAGCACCACCTATGACCTAACCATCCATTAACTGCCTTGATGTTTGATTTTGAGACAGGCCCACTTCTGCACGTGGCAGAATGAGTGGTATTATGTATTTATAGTAAAAGCAATTTTCTTATATGAAAGACTTTTATTATTATTAGGAAACTAACCCTCTCGGCAATTTTCTTCTTCTTTGCTACATTCATTGATTTATTCTATGATAAGACCCACTGCATTCATTAATTTGTATATTTGCTTATGTATTTATAGCAAAAGCAATTTTCTTATTGGTTATGTATGATGCAAGCAAAAACAACAACAAAATCACCAATTACCCATTTCCTTATTTATATATTACATAATAAATGCATGCACGTAAGCTTGTGGACCTTGACCATTTTATAAAAGATGTGGGAACGGAACCTATGTCTTGCCATTTTTAATGCAAAAGTTAGAAAATAGAAAGGAGAAAACAGTTCTTGGATAAGGCCCAAATAGGGTCATTACACATAAAAGTTAATATTTTGATTAAGCGCAGCTTTTAAGTATGTATATATACTACTTTATTATTGCGTGAAAGTAAACCAAATATATAAATTAATGTCTACAACTAATATTAAAAGAAGCAACAATACACACAATTTTTTTTAACCAAAAAAAACAATGCACACAGTTTGCAATAATTAGATGATTAATACTGACAAATGTACGGATAAAATTGGAATAAAAAAATTACAAAGTCAATAATGGTCACCTTATTCAAAGTTAGCATATGATAAACTCTAACCGTCATTTGCAATCCATTAAAGCCATCAAGAGTGAACAGTTTATGAAAAAGGACGAAAAATATCGAAAACAAAGGTTTCTTATACTTCTCTCTGCTTTTATTTCAACCTACTCAAATTTCTTTAACCCATTATACTTAATATATCAACTTTTTCACCGCTCTTCCATTAACATTAAATAACTATGTACTCACCAAAAAGAAAAATTAATATAACTATGTCCGTAATCAAATTATTTTAATAATATTTTTATATAAAATAATAATATAAATAAACAATAATCATCACGCCGCCGTGATATCGCCATGACCTCATCCACCTTTAAAAGTACATTAACAGATAACTATGTCCAGAATTAAATTATTTTAATAATATTTTTATATAAAATAATAACAATAATAATATAAATAAACAATAATACTAATCGTCGACGTCATCGTGAAATCAGCATGACGTCATCCACCTTAAAAACAAAACAATTTGTTTTAGTTGGACAGGTTCGAACCCGTGTCCTCTTGGTGCGATCAGGCGTCCTCAACCATTGCAACGAATTTGTATAATTGGGCCGAAAGTAACTAAAGCTTTATCTAGTGTGAACTTCAATTTTATTAGTTTTCAACGTAAAGACCGCATTACTTCTCATGCAGTTTGTTTATGATATTTCTAGGCCCCCAGGCAGCCACGGCCTGTGAAAGCTGATCTTAGGAGGATAATGAGAATCTTTGATGTTTTCCAAAGAAAACAAGGCCCAACCAAGGATGTAGTCGGCTTTGTGATTCGTAGCCCAAACCCAGCAAATTGGCTGGTTTTGGTTTTCCCAAATATTTCTCCATCAAAATTATCTTCTTATTTATTTATTTTTATTTTACTTTACATAGTTTATGCAAAACATTTGTCAAAGAAAAACACAACTTTTGAAAGCCAACTTTAGATAATTTTTATTCCCTTTAAAAATATTTTTTAAAAGCCAACTTTTTAATTTTGTTACAAAAATCGGCTTTTAAACTATGGAGCTAAACTTTTCATTGTAATCCTCGTAATATTTATTTAAAACGAGTTTTGGATCCCGGCTTGCTCAAGTGGGTGCCTAAATAAACGAGTTTTTGGATCCGACTTCGCTCAAATGGGTCTTCTATATTTGTTGGACTTCAGCCCATATAAACGATTTTTGAATCCCAGCCGTCAAACGAGTCTATTTTGTTTGGGCATGCCGATATAGATGGATGGCGCAATAAATTGATTTGCATTAATAGTTATAATTCAAGTTTTAAATTCATCTACGAAACAAAATAAAAGAAAATTATAAATACCTATACGTATTCAACGCTTATTACTTTTCTGGGGAAATTATGACGGCCGTTTTGTTCTTGCTTTTGTAATTGTTTTAATGCTTCTTTCTTTTTCTGTTTGTATCTCATGAGGTTTCCAAACCAATATGCAGCTTCTCATTATCTATCTAACCGCTTCAAGAATCCGAAGTTACCAAAAAAATCCGATCTGGTCGTGTCTTTCAACATCGAAGTGTGGTCTCGGTCCATCAGCACATGTAACCATCCAATGTGATTTCACTTCGAGGTATTGCTTCTATTTGCTGGTTCATCATCCACACGACCGAATCGAATCATCGATATACTCAAGATCAGAACATGTATTCTTCATAGCTTCTAACTTATCATCCGCGGGCTTTGAATGTCCGTCATGATTGGAATCGCAATACCGCAAAACATGGGTCAACACGCTCCATAGAGGATCCGCTTTCCTCTGCACCCATAACTCGTAATCCATGTGATTTACTTGTATCGAACTTGGGACTTGCATTATCGACCGGCAACCGTAGTAACACGCGTGATCGATACTACCTGTCCTTCCAAGGGTGGTGCGATTGAAGTTGCATTATCCACATTAGATACCGTGCCTTCTTCTCGATCACTTTCTAGTTTTGGGAGAGATGACTTCCAATTTCCTCTCCACATAAGTATGTGCTGCTCAAATGAGATTAGCACAAGGGACAAGATCCCGCAATCGAGTCCGGAAAGTACTTTCGAGCTTTTTATACTTCATGATGAAGAAATATTTCTATAAGAAACCAAACTAAATATGCCATACCCTTAGTTTAGCACCTATTTTATGGTAGTCACTCCCATTCATCCCGACAATTAATTCGCACTAGTTCACATTCTTCAAATGCTTCTCCGACATTTTCCACCGGATCAATGTAGACACCATTCTTTCCGTCACAAGAAACACTTAAGTTTTAGGTTCTGTTTTGTTTGGGCTTCGAACTGAATAATAAGTCTACTTGAGGAAAAATTTGGAACATATTGGACATCTACATGCGCTTTTTCTGTATGTAGAGATCACTATCTCACTGTGGTACGAAAACATACCCAAATTTTGCATATTGGTATTAGTTCCCGTCCCTTCCTCGCATTTCAGTTGCCTCTTCCGAGTCGGACCACCTGAACCTGCTTAACCAATCTAGGATATACGGTGTAACAAAGCCCACAACATGAGAGAGGAAAGGCGAGATTTGTAGTTGTTTGGCCTTGGAAAAGATATATCACAATCAGCTTTTACTACGGATAATCTTTCCTCCAGTTCTTCCTATCAATTCTTAAAGATTGAGTGATGGACTTACATACAAAGCTAACAACTATCGCACAAAGTACAAATTGCATGTTAACAATTATTCGGCATAAAACCTAGTTTCTTTCTCCTCATTATTGCCGTGATATACTAAAGAGAATATCAACTATTTCCAAAGAGGCGCCTAAACATTGAAATAAAATGACAACATGAGAATAAACAACTAAAACCGAAAATAAGATGAATCAAACAGAGGACAAGCATGTTTATATAAAATGGGAAGACAAAGGCTTGGTGAATCAAAGAGAATTAACTAACCTCTAACCGCCTCCCGACATTATCCATGTCAACTGTATACACTCCTTTTGCATTTAATCTTGCATACTTTCGCTCTAATGAGCATGTATATTATCCAACATGTTATGTGTTAAGCCATCTCTACCGAAAAACAAAACATTTGCTATATTCTTTGAATATCCTGAGTGGGGTTGTAGTTTAAGATGCGCTTCGATTATTTAATGAGCATCTTGTATTTCATAAAAATTAGGCAATATAATCCTTACGAAAGGCCATCCTATCCAACTTTCCAGCATTAAGATAATTTCAGCGTGGATGATTATCATAAGAGATTCCCAACATATCATAAGATTCTTCTTGAAAATCTGACTTTTCCAAACCTTAAAAAGCACGAATTCTAGGATTCCTCCTGGGGCAAATACCTTTATGCATACCAACTATTAAACAACTTATTAGAAACACAAGATACCAATCAAAATGTCACAAAATCCCCTCGCTTTGGGATGTCCTCGCGCAAGGAACATGTACTAGTAGGTGTATGCGACTCGCTCAGATCATGTGCTAGCCAAGAAAGAAAGCAATTGATCCAAGATCGTGATCAGCACTAATGAATAGGATAGAATGAAAGAAACCGATTATAAGTTCCTTCATCAATTAAAAATAAAATACAAGTACAGCTTTTACTCGACAACGCTTATCAAAATAATTATGCTCAAGCATGAAACTAAACAAAGCTCAAAATAAAAGACGCTTTTCTCTAATCCTCATAAACGTAAAACCAAATCAAGACGCCGCTTGTAACTTTGATATCATATTTGAATCCCATTCCAATTTATTCAAGAATTCAAGTCAAAATTGAATATGCCTATTCGCTCATAATCTCTAAAATGAATCAAATCAAAACCAATAGTATATGACAAGAAAACCTTAGTAATCCAATCGTATACCCATATTCAACCGCCTTCTTGACTTTATACCTATGACCAAGTCCTCAATGTCCTCCTCACAACGCTCGCCCAATATCTCCTCCCTAAATTACGTGACTTGCCCCACCTTAGTAAGACGGTCCTCGAAGTTCGAATCGGCTTAACGCCCTTCTTATTGAGGAGCAGTCAAACGTAATCAATTCCTTCGCTTTTCTTTGAGGCAAAGTCTCCCACCACCGCCGGCATATGGTAGTCCAAACGAAAGATACTAAGGCCACAGAAATTTTAACAGTTTCACCTCGTTTCAGTACTACTTGAACTCAAATCTGGCTCCATCAATCACATAGACATTCCATCCCTCACATGTATATTGGCTTCATGTTGATTAAAGGCTTTCAAGTTGGGTCTTCAGCTGGCGTGTCGGATGTCCGCGAAAAGTCCGGTGCGCCGGTTGTGGTTCAGAGAGTACTTGACTTTTTCCGGGATCACGGTTCGGTAAAGGCAGGCTGTACAATGGATTTGAATGTGTCACCGCAGGCGCAGGAAGGTAATCACGCGGTGCATGGTAGCAGTATGCTGCCATGCAGTGCCCCAATGCGCACTCGGGTTTAGTTTGTTTTAGTTGTTATTTATTTCCTTGTTTTGTGGCCATTACCGGCGTAGAGTAATGCACGTGATTTTGTTTCCAATAGTAGTTAGTTTCTTCTTCCCAGTTGTAGCGCTATTTAAGATAGCCAATTATGTTAATAAAAGGTATGCAAATATTGAAACCCGACTTCTATATATTTCCTCCTCGTTATTTCGCTCTAAAACAGCACTTTTCTCATCTTTTCCTTATTCTTTCTTTCCACAATTCTATCCTTACCATTTTGTATCGAGCCTAACTTTGATCCACAAACGGACACACGCGGTAAAGACTAACGCCAGTTTCGAACGACGCCAATGAAATTTTGGCTCGACATTTAATCAAGCATCGATCGTTTCAACGGACTTCGCAGAGAAGTTGTAACGGAGCTCAGCCTTCGGGTTTCTCAAATTCCCAACCAACCGCGTAAAAGATCAATCCTTTCTATCCTGAGAGACTCCAATAGCACAAGGACGGCTCGCCGCAGCACCTTAAACTTTCCTTTCCACGATTCAACGGAGGATCCGCATGGGTGGCTCTACGCGCGTAACAATATTTCGAAGTTCAAGTTGTATCCCGGCTTGGTCAACAAAGGCAACTTCGCCTTCCACCTCAAGGAATTGCTTTACAAAGGGCATGATGGATGACAAATTTAAAGGACCACTATCATGGCCCACTCATAAGCGCTTCCTCCGACCGTCCCACCGACATGAAGATCCCTCCAGGCCCTCACTCACCAAACAAACCAATACTGGTGAGTACACCATCAAGAAACCTTCGGTGTTATCGAACCAAGTCGGGATGGGTCGTAAGCTTTTCTCATGTGTGCTTCATCATAGGATCGAAAGACGAGATCCGCTGACGAAAATTAAACACCCCAATTCCTCAGGCTTACCAGGGCTCGTCTTTTTTAAGAACGTAACTACAAAAGAAGCCAACGCCTCGCCGTTCGCTCCCCACCAACTACGATCACTGCGGAAGGGTGTAATTCCATGCCCTGGGTATTAGCCCTCGCGACCAATCAACGAACAAACCCTTCAACTCCCACCTTCGTCAGATTCCAACCTGAAGCTCTGGATCAGAGAAAAAGGGCTTTGCTATTACCGATGAGAAGTTCATACCGACACCACATGAAGCCACCCCAACTTTTATGATCGGGATTCACGAGCAAGGTTCTAAAACAAAAGAAATACCTTCAAGACGGTGAACACCAAGGTGAGCCGAGATCTCTTTTCACGCTTATAGGAACCACTCATCCCCTGCACTTCCCGCAGGATAGGAAGTTGAAAATAAAGAGGTTATGGTGCTTATCGACGGCCAAGTACACACAACTTCATCGATCAATCCTCATACCAAGCTCGGCCTAACAAAGGTCTTAATAAGAAACTATTGTGTGATGGTGTATGCAAAGTTAGAGGATAGAGCTACCGGATTATGTCAAGGACTCGCTATTCAATCCAAGGTTATACTATATCATTGACATTGTCTTCCTAAGTATGATGTCCACTCGAAAGCAGTGTACAATGGTGGCTACCCTCGGGCCTATTCAAATGATTATTTGCAACTTACAATGACATTCCAGCCGTGATGGGCTTCAAAGATACTTTCCAAGGTTTAAAACAACCAAAGCACTTAAGTCTTAACTATAAGGAAATGTTACTACCTGGGACCACTATATATCATGGGATGATTTCTTGCAACTAATTCCTACTTATTGTCCCTATATTTACCGCTTCCCAAATTTAGATCAACTCTTAACTAAGTTTTCTAAGTTCTGATACACCTACAACTCTACCGCCCCAAAGATCCCATGACCATCATATTCCCTACAGTCAATGCAAACCCATTACGCTTCTTATCGACATCCGGTGACATTAAAAACAGAAATAGAAAAGAAGGTAATGAGCTATTGCAATGGAACTCATCGCACCGAAAGCAATGCTCTTCTCCTCACCGTACTTTTCTAAAAACTGGCGGATCCATGATTTTGTGTGACTACCGCTTTAAACGAATCACCATCAAAGATAAATACCCAACTTCAAGTATAGATGAGCTATTAGATGAACTACATGGCGCCTTTTCTCCAAGTTGATCTTCGGTCGATACCATCAAATTGGTTCATGCAAGTTACATTCCAAAAACAAATTTTCGAATTAATAGGCTACTCTATGAATTCGTGATGCCCTTTCGACTTAAAACGCCCAAGAATATTTCAAAGTCTCATGAATGACTTATTTCGACCCTATCTACGAATTTGCCTTTTAGTTTTCTTTTGACGATATTGGTTTTCCAAGACGCTGCCACATCTGCACATCTACAAACCGGCCCTCACTATCTTATCTAACAATCAATTGTTTGCTAAAATGTCTAAATGCGTGTTTAGGTCACCGCCGTGTGGAGTACTCTGGGTCACATTATATCCTAAAAAGGGTCAGAAGTGGATCCTTCTAAAATACAAATGTTATTGGAATGGCCAACTCCCTACAACAACGCTGGGTTCGTGGATTTCTTTGGCTTAAGGATACATCGAAAATTCATTCAACATTTTGTCACCGCACTCATTGAATCGCCTACTACTCAAAGAAGGATTCCAATGGATGTAAGGTTTAACAATCCTTTCTATTCTCAAACAAAGGCCGACTACACCTCCAAATTTGGCTTACCGCATTTTTCCCAACCTCATATTGAACTACTAGTGGCTATGGAATCAAGTGATTTCACAAAACCATCGCCCAATTGCCTATTTTAAGTGAGGCCTCAAGTGGTTCAGTATGAATCTTCGACATACGAAGGAAATGTTAGCCATCAGAAAATCGGTATAAGTGGAGCACTTTACCTCCCATCATCTTTTCACGATCCTGGACGGATCAACGAAGTCTAAAATACTTGATGCAGCGAAAGAATTACAACACCCGCCAAGCTCATTGGTTTCCAAAATTGATGGGTTATGAGTATGAAATCACATATAAACAAGCGAGCGTAAAACCAAGCAAATGATTCGTTGTCACGAGGGAAGAGCTCAACTTCATGGCCGCGCCATTGCGAATTGGCTTCCGTATAAAACCGGGCAAGGATCCTTTTTCCAAACTTTGATAAAATCGGCTTCACCAAGTACCTCCAACGCGGATTGCTGGTTTGTTTCTGTAAAGTTTTCTTAAATCCTTCCTCTTCATCGTATCTTCAGATTCTCTCGACTATCATTCCTCTCCTACGGAGGCATTTGGATTCCATAAAACAATGGCTCGTGATCCAAATATTTTATTGTTCAAGTATGCGGAATTGCCAAAGCCATGCCAATGAGTTTGCCAACGAACAAATCTCATAATACAGTGTTTACTCCAACCTCAGCCTGCCGGATCGTGATTGTCCGAATTTATGATTTCGTGGAAGGTCTTCCACTTTGTTTCCGCCAGGTTAGTTTCTTCTTCCCTACTTAAAGGCTATTTAAGATAGCCAATTATGTTAATAAAAGGTATGCAAATATTGAAAACCCCACTTCTCTATATATTTCCTCAAGTATTTGGCTCTAAAATGAGCACTTTTCTCATCTCTTCCTTATTCTTTGCTTCCACAAATTCTATCCTTACCATTTTGTATCGTGAGCTGTGTTACTTTGATCCACAACCACGACACACGCGTGTAACTCAACGCCGAAGTTCGAACGACGCCAATGAAATTTTGGCTCGACATGAATCAAGCATTGATCAAGTCAATGGACTTCGCAGTTGTGTTTAACTGAAGCTCAAGTCATGGTTTCAAATTTCAACCAATCAAAGTAAAGAGATCAATCCTTTCTATCCTGGTCTCCACAAGAAGGATTTCGCCGTCAGCAAAGACCTTAAACTTTCCTTTCCATGCATTCAACTGGTAGATCCTAATGGGCGCCTCTACAAGGTATATTCGAAGTTCGTTGTATCCCACTGTCAAGTTGCAACTGGCCTTCCCTTCCACTCAAGGATTGCTACAAAGGCATGATGGATTATTAAAATTTAAGTGGACCACTATCACGTCTGATCATATATGCCTCCTCCCATTCGGTCCCATCGATTATGAAGATCCCTCTGGTCCCTCACTTACTGAAAAATATTTTTTAAAAGCCAACTTTAATTTTTTTGTTACAAAAACGCTTTTAAACTACTTTGAAACTAAACTTTTCATCAGAATCCCTTTAATATTTATTTAAAACGAAGTTTTGGATTCTGCTTCGCTTTTCGTCAGGTGCCTATATAAACGAAGTTGATCCGCACTTCGCTCAAACGGGTTCTATATTTGTGGACTTGTGTCCATATAAACGCATTTTCAATCCTAAGCTTGCTCAAACGAAGTCTCTGCTTTGTTTTGTTGGGCATGCCGATATATGGATGCCTAATAAATTGATTTCAGATTAATAATTATAATTGAAGTTTTAAATTCATCTATAAACAAAATAAAAGAAAATTATAAATACCGGAGGTCGCAGTATTCAACGTCATACTTTTTACGGAGGAAATTATGATTTTAGCCGCTTTTGTTCGCTTTTGAATGTTTTAATGCTTCTTTATTTTTTTCTGTTTCAGATCTCGCGATTCCAAACCAATACGCACTTCTCATTATCTATATGACCGCTTCAACAGAATCCACTGCCACAATTGCTAACAAATGAAGGCGTGGTCTTCGTCCACAAACCTGTTAATAGTCCATTAAAGACAAATAACCATCCAATGTGATTTCATTCCAGATGTATTGATTTCTATTTGCTGGTTCATCATCCACACAGCCAGATGTATTACATTAATATTTTTATTAAGGACGGTAAAGGGACACCAAGTTAGTAATTTAATTTAAAAGGAAGGTTTTTTGCTCAACTTTTCTTCTGCCCCACGTGTCGATACGCTAGCATTCGTCTCCTTCCACACAGAGGCCCACATTCGCCACGGGGCAGAGAGAGAAAAGTAAGGTTTTCTAGTGCTGCCAAGTAAGAATACGAGGCCTATTACCAAAAAGAGGAAGAATACGAGGCCCAACCCATGGATTGAGTCTGTTTCACTCCCAGCCCAAATGCCAGCAATTCGGGCTGAATATTCTCTGTCCATTTTTTTTTTACTTGATAATTTTATTCTCTAAGACACAGTTTCCGTAAAAACATTTTAAACTCTGTTTGTTTCTCAAAACCAATATTTATAGAAATCAGTTTTTAAAAACGACATTCAATTAAAGATTTGTATTGATGTCAAATTGTCCCATCAATTTTTCTAATAATGGTTTATTTAATTAAAATTTTAAAATATTTTTATAAATTCAAAAATTTTAGATGTATTTAATTAATACTTTTAAAATATATCTAAAGTTATGAGTTATTAAATTTTATAAACTTTTTTACAAAATTAAAAGTCCACAAAGTTTATACATATTCAATATAGATTTTATTTTTTAAAATAATAACTTTACAGATTTTTTGGATAGAGAGATATATATTCAATGTTAATATTTATTTTTATCTACTCAAAACTTTTATAAACTTTTTATAGATAAATAAAAAGAAAATCAAAGTTAGGATTTATCCCCACCTCCATCTCTTTTTCTTTATCTTTTTTTCTGAAAGTTGATTATTAATTTTTTTTATTACTTTTGCTGGGAAACTAAGCATTTAAAATTGCTTTTGCTTTTGTTTTAATGCTTCTATTAAATAATTATTAATTAATAATAATAAATTCAGACTAATTATAGATTTATTGTCTTCACTAAAATTTTTGGATTCTATAATCTTGAATTGGATCACTATTTTTTTTTATTAAGTCGGAGGAAGATGATTGTATTTTTCAATTATTTTTATGGGGACATAAACATATGTTTGTATCTGATAATAGAAATATATTTTTAATAAAAACTGAAGAAAATTTGTTTATTTTCAAGCTTTGTGTTTAGCAAAAGTTGTGCAATTTAGCTTACATTATAAATAATATCTAAAAATTCCCAAGAGCCATTAATTTTCATGCATACACGTGCAAACTCCACATTCTAAAAATAAAAATAAAAAAAAAAATTGCCTTATAAAATACTCTTCAAAAGTATTAAAAAAATTGCCTTATAAAATACTCATCAAAAGTATAAAAAAAATTTGCCTTATAAAATACTCTTCAAAAGCTTCAGCATGACACGAAGACAAGTTTGAAAATTTCATTATTAATTTTTCAATAATTTGAGAGAAGTAAAATAAAAAGTTTATAAAAATTTATTTAAAATCTATAAAATTCATTTAAAAATAATTTTATAAAACTCACTCAAAATCATTTATACTTTTATAAAATCCATAAAAATTTATTAAAATCTATAAATAAAAAAAGTCTATAAATTTTTTTAAAAGTCTTAATTAAATACATCCCTAAGAAAAAAATTTATGTTTCTAAACCCTTATTTTACTCCAAAATCTTATTTATCAATGATATTTATTTGGTCTGAATAAATAGAACGAGTAGTTTGTTAACTTATAAATTAATAAAAATTCATCATGACAAAATAAATAAATCACACCGAGCATTAAACATTAGAGGCATACAAATTGGATATTAGAAGGAACTTGCGGTTGAAGCTGAGTCAGTGCCTGTCTTCTTGAAACTTCTTCATCTTCAAGCAACTGTTGCTTGGTTTTCATTATTCTCAAGGTATGATCGTACTTGCAATTGATAACAATCCTCTGTAGCCCAACAGTGTTCTTGATCAAGTAGAGGACACGATCTATATCACCATACTTAGAACTATATTCAAGTACTTCCACCTTGAGCCGATAATGGGGCAATTGGGAGCTCTTGTACCTTAATTTTAAGTCTTCAAATGCAGGAGGTAAATGAAATGGCGTCTGTATTCATCAATAACAACTTATTAAATCTTATGCAAACTACATATATAGCTAATATTTCAATGCTTCTAAAGTTACACCATACAAATCTAAAAGGCACATTACTCATGAGATGAGGAACTTTAACATATGCTAATGACGAGAAAAAGATAGCTTGAACAGAGTTGCATCTATAAGACCAGCACCTAGCTTTTTCAATGCTCTACTTGTATACATATATGCAAAACCACGCAACAAGTTACGAGACATCATGTATATATATATATAGAGGTGCTATGGCCGGCGACAACTCCACCAATTTTTTATTTTTTTTTCATATATATATAAAATATATAAATATATATAAAAAAATAGAAATAAAAAGTATAAAACAGTATAAAAATTAAAAAATAGTATAAAAATTGAAAAACATAAAATGCAAAAACAAAGTTAAAAAAAAGAAAAGAAATTGGTGGGTTGTCTCCCACCATAGCAACCTGTATATATATAAAAGTTAATTAATCAAAACGAGACAACAGTAGAAAGAAGAAAAAATTAGAATCCAGCATCAACCATATACTCAAAACACTACGACAAAATATGATTTTGACAAAACCTCAATATGAAGTATGAACCAATAAATAAACAGAATAACAAAGATTCATCACCACAAGAAAACATAAGAATACCCACATGTAGCGCAAGTTTCTCCAAATTAGGAAACGCATCGATCATAAAATGCAAGTTCCCAAGTCCACCATCAACTTTATATTCATTCCCGTACAATCTCAAGTGTAATTGCTTAACATTTGGTAATACAGGGTATCTGCGATAATAGTGTTTCTCAATCTGAAAGCAAAAATCCAAATTGTAAATTAGTCACTAGTATAATCTAACAGAAAAGGAAAAACTAACATCAAAGCTAATAATTACTAACCCTATAAAGTCATTCATTCTGAGAACCTGAATCTGAGAAAGACAGCAAGAAAACAGAATTTCGAAGTCGGATGAACAGCAGGGAAAATCTACAAATAACTCAACAAGCAGAGGCACATTCTTCAGAATAAAGTTCGAGGCCTTAATATCTTTTCGAGGCCATCGAAGGACAGTGAAACAATATTTAGATCACAAATTTCAACACTTGACAGTTTCCCACACCCATGATCTCCAAATATTTCAATGCTGGTAATTGTCCACGAACTCTTAAACAAGTCAAATTTATGAATCACGCACTGCCAAGCGCTCAAGAAGTGGAGCGTTAGACAAGAAGTATTCGACATCATTCCCGCTCACACTCACGGATGTAAGAGAGATCTACTTCAGGGACTTAAATCCAACAAAATTGACACTAAAAGTTCGTGAAATAAACTGTAGTGATCGACGACCGAACCCATCAGAGCTGAAAAATCCAACTCAAACCGTTCGAGTGATTTACTCTCTCATAGCAAACTTAATCCACTTATCAACGTGAATTCTATGTTTACGAAATAAGAGAAAACAAACCCGGAATGATTTGATGCCACCCAAGTGTTGGTCCACCACAGTATCAACCCAATCGATGAAGCTTTGCGTTTTCTTATACGTGTAGTATCTTACAGCATCGTAAGCCACGCGATAAGAACCGTGATTGTCAGTTAAGTCAAAATAAAAGTTGAGAGACATGGACGTTGTAAAACCCAGAAATACCGCCATCGACTTGAAAGGATACTGGTAGCTGCTGCATCCTTCAGAGGCAACAGAGACAGTATATGAACTATAATCTCATCGGGCAAGTCCTCTAATTTTAAACTACCGTATGCATCACCATCCTGATGTGTTTCCTATACAAAATTAAACATAAAATTGAAACACCAAAGTCAAGTATGATTGGCATAAAAAGATACAATTTTAACTGTAAAAGGGAAAAGGTGAGATTTTTATCAGCAGACTTTAAAACTGGTATACCTTATGCTTCTTCTTTTCGTCGTATCTGACATTGTATAAGCTATCTAGATATACCCCAAGAGAAAAAAATGAAAATTAAAGCCGTTGGCCAAGCATAATTTGACAGTATCAAAGAAAACGATAACAATTCGTACAAAACCAAAAATAAAAATAACAATAAATAAAAGAGTAAAAATCTGACTTACGTATCTGACATTGATCTACCGGAAGTCTCAAGAGGAGGTTGTCCGTCCTTTAGGCTTCAAGGGTTTTTTTATTGTAAACTTTAGGCTTCAAGGGTTGGTACGCCGTAACGGAGATAAAGAAGAACTAAAGTTTACCCTACTACGTACGAACTTCAAATTTATTAGTTTTCAACGTAAAAACCGTAGTCGTAATGACGTCTCATGCGACTAGGTATGAGAGCTGTGAAAGCTGATCTTAGGGAAAATGAGAACATAGTTATGGATTGCCAGGTCAATGTGATGAATCAAAGCTCTTCGATGTTTTGTACAGAAAACAAGGCCCAACCCAAGGATGTAGTCGGCTTTGTGATTCGTAGCCCAAACCCAGCAAATTGGCTGGTTTTGATTTTTCCAAATATTCTCCATCAAAATTATCTTCTTATTTATTTATTTTATTTTACTTTACATAGTTTATGCAAAACATTTGTCAGAAAAACGCAACTTTTGAAAGCCAACTTTAGATAATTTTATTCCCTTTAAAAAATATTTTTTAAAAACCAACTTTTTAATTTTGTTACAAAAATCGCTTTTAAACTACAGCCTTTCTTATCATAATCCTCTCGTAATATTTATTTAAAACGGTTTTGGATCCTATAAACGAAGTTTTTGATTCGCACTTCGCTCAAATGGTCTTCTATATTTGTTGAATTGCGCCTATATAAACGCATTTTTGAATCCAGCGCTGCTCAAATGAGTCTTATTTTAAGACGCATACTTATTGCGACAATAAATTAATTTGATTAATAGTTATAATTCAAGTTTTAAATTCATCTACGAAATAAAAAAAAAGAAAATTATAAATCTTGAAGTTTACCGTGTATTCAACGCTTATTACTTTTGACAAAATTATGACGAAATGCTTTTGTTCTTGCTTTTGTAATTGTTTTAATGCTTCTTTCTTTTTTTCTGTTTGTATCTCGCGAGGTTTCAAACCACACGCAGCTTCTCATTATCTATACGAATCGCTTAAATGTAATCCGAAGTTACCAAAAAATGAATCCGAATTTCAGGTTTGCTTTCAACATCGAGTGGTGTAGTCTCCGTCCATCAGCACAATAGAACCATCCAATGTGATTTCATTTCCAGATGTATTGCTTCTATTTGCTGGTTCATCATCCACACAGCCAGAATCATCTGATGTACTAGCACTGTAACATGTATTCTGCATAGCTTCTAACATGTATTCTTCAACTTTACAATTTTAACTGTAAAGAAAGAAAAAGGTGCGATTTTTTATGCTTCTTCTTCTTTTCGTCGTATCTGACATTGTATAAGCTTATCTAGATATACCCCGAGGAGAAAAAGCCAAGTTATTAAGCATAATTTGACAGTATCAAAGAAAACGATAACAATTCGTACAAAACCAAAAAATAAAAATAAACAATAAATAAAAGAGTAAAAAATCTGACTTATTTATCTGATATTGATCTACC